>CAWUFW010020679.1:0-144021 GCA_963921515.1 Calotriton arnoldi | reverse complement strand
GTGAATGTTTGCCAATGTGCAACATTCCGTCCTTCATCTTGTGTGTTTTGCATTTCGCCCTAAGTGGGAAGGGTATGCCCAGACGTGGGTCCCGTGCTCACTACGCCACTGGAGTCAAGCTATCCTGGCTGATGAAGGCTGATAGCCTGAAACCGGTCCTAGGATGCTTGATTCCGGTCCAGGGAAGACATGGCTTGGCAGTTCGGTCTGGACTGTTCCCATGAGGCACAGGGTCAAGACTGATTTGCATATGGCTATGTCTGAACTGGGGTGGCGTGGTGAAGCAAAATAACGATGGATTAAACCCAGATCTGTGACTGGGGGTGAATGTTTGCCAATGTGCAACATTCCGTCCATCATCTTGTGTGTTTTGCATTTCGCCCTAAGTGGGAAGGGTATGCCCAGACGTGGGTCCCGTGCTCACTACGCCACTGGAGTCAAGCTATCCTGGCTGATGAAGGCTGATAGCCTGAAACCGGTCCTAGGATGCTTGATTCCGGTCCAGGGAAGACATGGCTTGGCAGTTCGGTCTGGACTGTTCCCATGAGGCACAGGGTCAAGACTGATTTGCATATGGCTATGTCTGAACTGGGGTGGCGTGGTGAAGCAAAATAACGATGGATTAAACCCAGATCTGTGACTGGGGGTGAATGTTTGCCAATGTGCAACATTCCGTCCATCATCTTGTGTGTTTTGCATTTCGCCCTAAGTGGGAAGGGTATGCCCAGACGTGGGTCCCGTGCTCACTACGCCACTGGAGTCAAGCTATCCTGGCTGATGAAGGCTGATAGCCTGAAACCGGTCCTAGGATGCTTGATTCCGGTCCAGGGAAGACATGGCTTGGCAGTTCGGTCTGGACTGTTCCCATGAGGCACAGGGTCAAGACTGATTTGCATATGGCTATGTCTGAACTGGGGTGGCGTGGTGAAGCAAAATAACGATGGATTAAACCCAGATCTGTGACTGGGGGTGAATGTTTGCCAATGTGCAACATTCCGTCCATCATCTTGTGTGTTTTGCATTTTGCCCTAAGTGGGAAAGGTATGCCCAGACGTGGGTCCCGTGCTCACTATGCCACTGGAGTCAAGCTATCCTGGCTGATGAAGGCTGATAGCCTGAAACCGGTCCTAGGATGCTTGATTCCGGTCCAGGGAAGACATGGCTTGGCAGTTCGGTCTGGACTGTTCCCATGAGGCACAGGGTCAAGACTGATTTGGATATGGCTATGTCTGAACTGGGGTGGCGTGGTGAAGCAAAATAACGATGGATTAAACCCAGATCTGTGACTGGGGGTGAATGTTTGCCAATGTGCAACATTCCGTCCATCATCTTGTGTGTTTTGCATTTCGCCCTAAGTGGGAAGGGTATGCCCAGACGTGGGTCCCGTGCTCACTACGCCACTGGAGTCAAGCTATCCTGGCTGATGAAGGCTGATAGCCTGAAACCGGTCCTAGGATGCTTGATTCCGGTCCAGGGAAGACATGGCTTGGCAGTTCGGTCTGGACTGTTCCCATGAGGCACAGGGTCAAGACTGATTTGCATATGGCTATGTCTGAACTGGGGTGGCGTGGTGAAGCAAAATAACGATGGATTAAACCCAGATCTGTGACTGGGGGTGAATGTTTGCCAATGTGCAACATTCCGTCCATCATCTTGTGTGTTTTGCATTTCGCCCTAAGTGGGAAGGGTATGCCCAGACGTGGGTCCCGTGCTCACTACGCCACTGGAGTCAAGCTATCCTGGCTGATGAAGGCTGATAGCCTGAAACCGGTCCTAGGATGCTTGATTCCGGTCCAGGGAAGACATGGCTTGGCAGTTCGGTCTGGACTGTTCCCATGAGGCACAGGGTCAAGACCGATTTGCATATGGCTATGTCTGAACTGGGGTGGCGTGGTGAAGCAAAATAACGATGGATTAAACCCAGATCTGTGACTGGGGGTGAATGTTTGCCAATGTGCAACATTCCGTCCATCATATTGTGTGTTTTGCATTTCGCTCTAAGTGGGAAGGGTATGCCCAGACGTGGGTCCCGTGCTCACTACGCCACTGGAGTCAAGCTATCCTGGCTGATGAAGGCTGATAGCCTGAAACCGGTCCTAGGATGCTTGATTCCGGTCCAGGGAAGACATGGCTTGGCAGTTCGGTCTGGACTGTTCCCATGAGGCACAGGGTCAAGACTGATTTGCATATGGCTATGTCTGAACTGGGGTGGCGTGGTGAAGCAAAATAACGATGGATTAAACCCAGATCTGTGACTGGGGGTGAATGTTTGCCAATGTGCAACATTCCGTCCATCATCTTGTGTGTTTTGCATTTCGCCCTAAGTGGGAAGGGTATGCCCAGACGTGGGTCCCGTGCTCACTACGCCCCTGGAGTCAAGCTATCCTGGCTGATGAAGGCTGATAGCCTGAAACCGGTCCTAGGACGCTTGATTCCGGTCCAGGGAAGAAATGGCTTGGCAGTTCGGTCTGGACTGTTCCCATGAGGCACAGGGTAAAGACTGATTTGCATATGGCTATGTCTGAACTGGGGTGGCGTGGTGAAGCAAAATAACGATGGATTAAACCCAGATCTGTGACTGGGGGTGAATGTTTGCCAATGTGCAACATTCCGTCCATCATCTTGTGTGTTTTGCATTTCGCCCTAAGTGGGAAGGGTATGCCCAGACGTGGGTCCCGTGCTCACTACGCCACTGGAGTCAAGCTATCCTGGCTGATGAAGGCTGATAGCCTGAAACCGGTCCTAGGATGCTTGATTCCGGTCCAGGGAAGACATGGCTTGGCAGTTCGGTCTGGACTGTTCCCATGAGGCACACGGTCAAGACTGATTTGCATATGGCTATGTCTGAACTGGGGTGGCGTGGTGAAGCAAAATAACGATGGATTAAACCCAGATCTGTGACTGGGGGTGAATGTTTGCCAATGTGCAACATTCCGTCCATCATCTTGTGTGTTTTGCATTTCGCTCTAAGTGGGAAGGGTATGCCCAGACGTGGGTCCCGTGCTCACTACGCCACTGGAGTCAAGCTATCCTGGCTGATGAAGGCTGATAGCCTGAAACCGGTCCTAGGATGCTTGATTCCGGTCCAGGGAAGACATGGCTTGGCAGTTCGGTCTGGACTGTTCCCATGAGGCACAGGGTCAAGACTGATTTGCATATGGCTATGTCTGAACTGGGGTGGCGTGGTGAAGCAAAATAACGAAGGATTAAACCCAGATCTGTGACTGGGGGTGAATGTTTGCCAATGTGCAACATTCCGTCCATCATCTTGTGTGTTTTGCATTTCGCCCTACGTGGGAAGGGTATGCCCAGACGTGGGTCCCGTGCTCACTACGCCACTGGAGTCAAGCTATCCTGGCTGATGAAGGCTGATAGCCTGAAACCGGTCCTAGGATGCTTGATTCCGGTCCAGGGAAGACATGGCTTGGCAGTTCGGTCTGGACTGTTCCCATTAGGCACAGGGTCAAGACTGATTTGCATATGGCTATGTCTGAACTGGGGTGGCGTGGTGAAGCAAAATAACGATGGATTAAACCCAGATCTGGGACTGGGGGTGAATGTTTGCCAATGTGCAACATTCCGTCCATCATCTTGTGTGTTTTGCATTTCGCCCTAAGTGGGAAGGGTATGCCCAGACGTGGGTCCCGTTCTCACTACGCCACTGGAGTCAAGCTATCCTGGCTGATGAAGGCTGATAGCCTGAAACCGGTCCTAGGATGCTTGATTCCGGTCCAGGGAAGACATGGCTTGGCAGTTCGGTCTGGACTGTTCCCATGAGGCACAGGGTCAAGACTGATTTGCATATGGCTATGTCTGAACTGGGGTGGCGTGGTGAAGCAAAATAACGATGGATTAAACCCAGATCTGTGACTGGGGGTGAATGTTTGCCAATGTGCAACATTCCGTCCATCATCTTGTGTGTTTTGCATTTCGCCCTAAGTGGGAAGGGTATGCCCAGACGTGGGTCCCGTGCTCACTACGCCACTGGAGTCAAGCTATACTGGCTGATGAAGGCTGATAGCCTGAAACCGGTCCTAGGATGCTTGATTCCGGTCCAGGGAAGACATGGCTTGGCAGTTTGGTCTGGACTGTTCCCATGAGGCACAGGGTCAAGACTGATTTGCATATGGCTATGTCTGAACTGGGGTGGCGTGGTGAAGCAAAATAACGATGGATTAAACCCAGATCTGTGACTGGGGGTGAATATTTGCCAATGTGCAACATTCCGTACATCATCTTGTGTGTTTTGCATTTCGCCCTAAGTGGGAAGGGTATGCCCAGACGTGGGTCCCGTGCTCACTACGCCACTGGAGTCAAGCTATCCTGGCTGATGAAGGCTGATAGCCTGAAACCGGTCCTAGGATGCTTGATTCCGGACCAGGGAAGACATGGCTTGGCAGTTCGGTCTGGACTGTTCCCATGAGGCACAGGGTCAAGACTGATTTGCATATGGCAATGTCTGAACTGGGGTGGCGTGGTGAAGCAAAATAACGATGGATTAAACCCAGATCTGTGACTGGGGGTGAATGTTTGCCAATGTGCAACATTCCGTCCATCATCTTGTGTGTTTTGCATTTTGCCCTAAGTGGGAAAGGTATGCCCAGACGTGGGTCCTGTGCTCCCTACGCCACTGGAGTCAAGCTATCCTGGCTGATGAAGGCTGATAGCCTGAAATCGGTCCTAGGATGCTTGATTCCGGTCCAGGGAAGACATGGCTTGGCAGTTCGGTCTGGACTGTTCCCATGAGGCACAGGGTCAAGACTGATTTGGATATGGCTATGTCTGAACTGGGGTGGCGTGGTGAAGCAAAATAACGATGGATTAAACCCAGATCTGTGACTGGGGGTGAATGTTTGCCAATGTGCAACATTCCGTCCATCATCTTGTGTGTTTTGCATTTCGCCCTAAGTGGGAAGGGTATGCCCAGACGTGGGTTCCGTGCTCACTACGCCACTGGAGTCAAGCTATCCTGGCTGATGAAGGCTGATAGCCTGAAACCGGTCCTAGGATGCTTGATTCCGGTCCAGGGAAGACATGGCTTGGCAGTTCGGTCTGGACTGTTCCCATGAGGCACAGGGTAAAGACTGATTTGCATATGGCTATGTCTGAACTGGGGTGGCGTGGTGAAGCAAAATAACGATGGATTAAACCCAGATCTGTGACTGGGGGTGAATGTTTGCCAATGTGCAACATTCCGTCCATCATCTTGTGTGTTTTGCATTTTGCCCTAAGTGGGAAAGGTATGCCCAGACGTGGGTCCCGTGCTCACTACGCCACTGGAGTCAAGCTATGCTGGCTGATGAAGGCTGATAGCCTGAAACCGGTCCTAGGATGCTTGATTCCGGTCCAGGGAAGACATGGCTTGGCGGTTCGGTCTGGACTGTTCCCATGAGGCACACGGTCAAGACTGATTTGCATATGGCTATGTCTGAACTGGGGTGGCGTGGTGAAGCAAAATAACGATGGATTAAACCCAGATCTGTGACTGGGGGTGAATGTTTGCCAATGTGCAACATTCCGTCCATCATCTTGTGTGTTTTGCATTTCGCTCTAAGTGGGAAGGGTATGCCCAGACGTGGGTCCCGTGCTCACTACGCCACTGGAGTCAAGCTATCCTGGCTGATGAAGGCTGATAGCCTGAAACCGGTCCTAGGATGCTTGATTCCGGTCCAGGGAAGACATGGCTTGGCAGTTCGGTCTGGACTGTTCCCATGAGGCACAGGGTCAAGACTGATTTGCATATGGCTATGTCTGAACTGGGGTGGCGTGGTGAAGCAAAATAACGAAGGATTAAACCCAGATCTGGGACTGGGGGTGAATGTTTGCCAATGTGCAACATTCCGTCCATCATCTTGTGTGTTTTGCATTTCGCACTAAGTGGGAAGGGTATGCCCAGACGTGGGTCCCGTTCTCACTACGCCACTGGAGTCAAGCTATCCTGGCTGATGAAGGCTAATAGCCTGAAACCGGTCCTAGGATGCTTGATTCCGGTCCAGGGAAGACATGGCTTGGCAGTTCGGTCTGGACTGTTCCCATGAGGCACAGGGTCAAGACTGATTTGCATATGGCTATGTCTGAACTGGGGTGGCGTGGTGAAGCAAAATAACGATGGATTAAACCCAGATCTGTGACTGGGGGTGAATGTTTGCCAATGTGCAACATTCCGTCCATCATCTTGTGTGTTTTGCATTTCGCCCTAAGTGGGAAGGGTATGCCCAGACGTGGGTCCCGTGCTCACTACGCCACTGGAGTCAAGCTATACTGGCTGATGAAGGCTGATAGCCTGAAACCGGTCCTAGGATGCTTGATTCCGGTCCAGGGAAGACATGGCTTGGCAGTTTGGTCTGGACTGTTCCCATGAGGCACAGGGTCAAGACTGATTTGCATATGGCTATGTCTGAACTGGGGTGGCGTGGTGAAGCAAAATAACGATGGATTAAACCCAGATCTGTGACTGGGGGTGAATGTTTGCCAATGTGCAACATTCCGTCCATCATCTTGTGTGTTTTGCATTTTGCCCTAAGTGGGAAGGGTATGCCCAGACGTGGGTCCCGTGCTCACTACGCCACTGGAGTCAAGCTATGCTGGCTGATGAAGGCTGATAGCCTGAAACCGGTCCTAGGATGCTTGATTCCGGTCCAGGGAAGACATGGCTTGGCGGTTCGGTCTGGACTGTTCCCATGAGGCACACGGTCAAGACTGATTTGCATATGGCTATGTCTGAACTGGGGTGGCGTGGTGAAGCAAAATAACGATGGATTAAACCCAGATCTGTGACTGGGGGTGAATGTTTGCCAATGTGCAACATTCCGTCCTTCATCTTGTGTGTTTTGCATTTTGCCCTAAGTGGGAAGGGTATGCCCAGACGTGGGTCCCGTGCTCACTACGCCACTGGAGTCAAGCTATCCTGGCTGATGAAGGCTGATAGCTTGAAACCGGTCCTAGGATGCTTGATTCCGGTCCAGGGAAGACATGGCTTGGCAGTTCGGTCTGGACTGTTCCCATGAGGCACAGGGTCAAGACTGATTTTCATATGGCTATGTCTGAACTGGGGTGGCGTGGTGAAGCAAAATAACGATGGATTAAACCCAGATCTGTGACTGGGGGTGAATGTTTGCCAATGTGCAACATTCCGTCCATCATCTTGTGTGTGTTTGCATTTCGCCCTAAGTGGGAAGGGTATGCCCAGACGTGGGTCCCGTGCTCACTACGCCACTGGAGTCAAGCTATCCTGGCTGATGAAGGCTGATAGCCTGAAACCGGTCCTAGGATGCTTGATTCCGGTCCAGGGAAGACATGGCTTGGCAGTTCGGTCTGGACTGTTCCCATGAGGCACAGGGTCAAGACTGATTTGCATATGGCTATGTCTGAACTGTGGGTGGCGTGGTGAAGCAAAGATAACGATGGATTAAACCCAGATCTGTGACTGGGGGTGAATGTTTGCAAATGTGCAACATTCCGTCCATCATCTCCTGTGTGTTTTGCATTTCGCCCTAAGTGGGAAGGGTATGCCCAGACGTGGGTCCCGTGCTCACTACGCCACTGGAGTCAAGCTATCCTGGCTGATGAAGGCTGATAGCCTGAAACCGGTCCTAGGATGCTTGATTCCGGTCCAGGGAAGACATGGCTTGGCAGTTCGGTCTGGACTGTTCCCATGAGGCACAGGGTCAAGACTGATTTGCATATGGCTATGTCTGAACTGGGGTGGCGTGGTGAAGCAAAATAACGATGATGGATTAAACCCAGATCTGTGACTGGGGGTGAATGTTTGCCAATGTGCAACATTCCGTCCATCATCTTGTGTGTTTTGCATTGTTCGCCCTAAGTGGGAAGGGTATGCCCAGACGTGGGTCCCGTGCTCACTACGCCACTGGAGTCAAGCTATCCTGGCTGATGAAGGCTGATAGCCTGAAACCGGTCCTAGGATGCTTGATTCCGGTCCAGGGAAGACATGGCTTGGCAGTTCGGTCTGGACTGTTCCCATGAGGCACAGGGTCAAGACTGATTTGCATATAGCTGTGTCTGAACTGGGGTGGCGTGGTGAAGCAAGAATAATGATGGATTAAACCCAGATCTGTGACTGGGGGTGAATGTCTGCCAATGTTGCAACATTCCGTCCATCATCTTGTGTGTTTTGCATTGTTCGCCCTAAGTGGGAAGGGTATGCCCAGACGTGGGTCCCGTGCTCACTATGCCACTGGAGTCAAGCTATCCTGGCTGATGAAGGCTGATAGCCTGAAACCGGTCCCAGGATGCTTGATTCCGGTCCAGGGAAGACATGGCTTGGCAGTTCGGTCTGGACTGTTCCCATGAGGCACAGGGTCAAGACTGATTTGCATATGGCTATGTCTGAACTGGGGTGGCGTGGTGAAGCAAAATAACGATGGATTAAACCCAGATCTGTGACTGGGGGTGAATGTTTGCCAAGTGTGCAACATTCCGTCCATCATCTTGTGTGTTTTGCATTGTTAGCCCTAAGTTGGAAGGGTATGCCCAGACGTGGGTCCCGTGCTCACTTTGCCACTGGAGTCAAGCTATCCTGGCTGATGAGGGCTGATAGCCTGAAACCGGTCCCAGGATGCTTGATTCCGGTCCAGGGAAGACATGGCTTGGCAGGTTCGGTCTGGACTGTTCCCATGAGGCACAGGGTCAAGACTGATTTGCATATGGCTATGTCTGAACTGGGGTGGCGTGGTGAAGCAAAGAATAATGATGGATTAAACCCAGATCTGTGACTGGGGGTGAATGTTTGCCAATGTTGCAGCATTCCGTCCATCATCTCCTGTGTGTTTTGCATTGTTTGCCCTAAGTGGGCAGGATATGCCCAGACGTGGGTCCCGTGCTCACTACGCCACTGGAGTCAAGCTATCCTGGCTGATGAAGGCTGATAGCCTGAAACCGGTCCTAGGATGCTTGATTCCGGTCCAGGGAAGACATGGCTTGGCAGTTCGGTCTGGACTGTTCCCATGAGGCACAGGGTCAAGACTGATTTGCATATGGCTATGTCTGAACTGGGGTGGCGTGGTGAAGCAAAATAACGATGATGATTAAACCCAGATCTGTGACTGGGGGTGAGTGTCTGAAAAGTTTCAGCGCTCCGTCCATCATCTCCTTGTGTTTGCTTTGAACAATGTGAGTGAACATAAAAGAAACAAAACACAAAAACCAGGAGAGCCGCATACATAGGTAACTATCAGCCAGTATTTAGTCATCACATTTCCAAAGTCTTGGTGTGTGGGTCCCCGAGTGGCCAGGGCATGCGCCGTCTGGCCGGGAGCCCAAGGATGGGAGGGTCCTCCAATATCTTCGAGAGTGATCAGTACTGTCTGGCTAATGTCCACCACATGGTATGTGGTGTGCGGAAGTCACTCAACCTCTCTGCTCTCAGCCTAGGTCATGTGTGAGGGGTCCCTACTCAGGAACGTGAGAGTCCCCTATTACTTCGAAGTCTCCCCGAAAGACCGCTGTTAAGCAGGTTCTGATTTTATCACCCGCAAACATTTCATCCCTGACCCATGAAAATAGTAGCTGGTTGTCATCAGCGTAGGAAATTATTTTTGCTCCCAGGGCCTCTGCCAGAAGTGCAAGGGAGGTGAGATAGATATTAAAGAGAGTCGGGCTCAAAGCCGAGCCCTGTCGCACTCTCACTTGCAGCTCACAAGACCCAGACAAACAAGGGGGATACCATACCTCCTGACTATTTTCCTCTAGGAATGAGGCTAAACAGCCCCACGCAAGCCCCTAATTCCAATGGCTTGAAGACGGTCCAGCAGAGTGGAGTTGGGTACCGTGTTGAAGGCCACTGACAGATCAAGCATAATCCGCCCAGCTCTGCTCCCGACATCCAGGGTACCCCTGATGTAATCTACCACTTCCACTAGCGCCGTCTCTGTACTGAAACTGGGGTGGAAACCAGATTTGGATCGATGCAATAAGTTGTTGCTTTCCAAATACTGGGAGAGCTGGTAGTTAACATGCTTCTCCAAAACTTTCGAGAGGGCAGGAAGCAGAGAAATCAGTCTGTAATTAGGTTTGCCAGGGTCCGTCTGGCTGTTTCTTCAGAACAGGCAGAATTTTTGGCTGCTTCTAGGTGCCCTGCACTACGGCTAATGACAAAGAAGCACTCAGAAGTTTTTTAGCCAGAGGATTGATGACACCTGCCCCCAAGGCCAATAGGCTAGGGGGACATGGGTCAGATGGGGAGCCGGATATAAGGTTACAGATTGCTGTGAAAGAGTCTTCCATGGAGATCGGGTTAAACCTGTCAGGGTCCCTAGTGGAATCAAGCTGTGGTCTAGGGTGTAACAAGTTCCCCATGGTCTCCTCCAACTGCTTGGAAAGAAGGAGGCTGGCTTGAATATTCGCAATCTTGATCTGAAAATAGTGAGCCAGTTGTTCACACCATTCCACTGTGGGCACCTGGCAACCTACACTGGCCTCTGAAGACGTGTGCCAGCTTTGACCTGGCAAGTGAAATGTCAGATGTTTTTCCCTTGTGCCAAGGGTGCATGTTGGCCCCATTACTTTTCATCATTTACATTAACGGTCTGTGCCCCTCCCTGATTAAGGCCTCAGTAGATAACCGTAAGATCACTCATGCACAGGTGCTCGCATTATTATATGCTGACAATTCGGTTCTACTGGCACGAACCCCAGTTGCTCTTCGGGTGCTAGTGGACCGCTTTGTTTTTTTTATGAGCAGCTTCGATCTGGTAACAAATTACGGGCAGTCGCACATTATGGCTTGTGGGCCAGGTAAAAAACACAACCAAGCTTAAAGTAAAAGGTAAATCGCTCAGTAGGGTGAGTAACTTCAGCTATCTAGCGATTATTTTTAATTCCATGGGCTCCTGGCAACCGCAGCTCAACAGCTTACGACTCAAGCTTAGTAGGGCTGACGGCGCAGTATTCAACCTACTAGAGGCTGTAGGGAAAGGGATTATTTCCCTTCTCCTAAATATATATAATATTTAGTGTCTCTGCTGCTCTATATGGTGCAGGGATCTGGGGGCATCATAACTCTTCCTCTCTCCAAGACGAGGAAAATCGAGTTTGCCGAAGGTTTTCTCAATCCCCACCCCTACCCTTCCAGCTAAAATGTTATTATGCATTCAGAGCTAAACCTACAGTACATCTCAGATAAAGTATATTTGGCTCCTTTGCTGCTGTGGGTCAGTGTGTGGCTCAACCCAGATGCTAGTTTGCACAAGGATGTCATCATCGACTGCCTTAGGTTGGACAAGGGCCTCTCAATTCCCTGGCTAGATTTCATCTCCAAAACGTATGCGTGATGGGATTGTCCTCTCTGTTCACCGAACATCCCCCCCAAGTACTAAAATGGACGACAAATTAAAGGTTAAGCATCACTTTTTGGAGCTCTGCAAAACACAGAGACATACAATGCATTGAGCAAAAGCTGTGAGAGGGAATATTGTGGGTTTTTTAGTGCTTCTTGAACCTGTACTGTACTGGACCCTAGATCACACACACTGGGAGATGTCTCTCCTCTTCCGTTTTAGGACAGAAAGGGTCTGGCAGCTTTTGTGTTTTTGAGAGAACACTGCAGCGCTTTGGGGGGATCTGTTCTGCCTTGTCCATGTGATGGCTTGGCAGACCAAACCTTGCTGCATTTCATATATTTTTTTGCAAAATTTTTAACCCTCTTTTTCTGAGTTTTCTTAAGCCCTTATTAAATTCTGTATGGCATCGGAAATTTAGGAACTCGTTATTTCACCTTTAGCTATTAAATAGCCCTGATGTTTGTTTTAGGGTCAGTTAATTTCTCAAACCTGCAGTGAGATGCTGGAAATCCATGGAAGGTTAGTTCCTTGGGTGTGGATTGTTCCTTTACATTGCGAACTATAGCGAACTGTGCCAATACAGTGATTGTAGGCTTTATCACTGCCCGATTCTGAGTAGTAGTTGTATTCCTGCTACAAAAGATTGCATTTTATCTCAAGCCGTTTTTTAGCTAGTATTGTACTGTACTGGTTTTATATTGTTTGCAGAATGTTTGTTGTGTGTTTTAATTGGATATTTTAACTATGTCTGTATATATTTTATCGCCAGATTCGGCCGAATAATGTATTACTGACTGGCTGGCTGGCTTTTAATATAGCTGGTAGAGAGTTAGGCCTATGCAACACCATGATTCATCTCAGGGGCTTTCTTTGCTTCCACACTTCAAAGCCTTGATATTCCACAGCATGGCAACTACAAAAAAGAAGACTATGAATGAAGCCAATTCAGATATATCCTGGAAGACAAAAGTGGCATTAGTCATTGAGCCTTGGGCTCTCTAACATCAGCACCTACAAACACTGAATGTGTGAGTCCGCCTCATAAAAGGGGCTTGGACACAAACACCACATGTAGCCACCAATGACAGAGGTAGAAAAAGGAATAAGCTGGGAGAGGGATGTTTTAGTTGCATTTTTTACTACCGTCATCTGTTGACTTATGGAGAATTGTTCTCTGGACCCAAAAGTCAGGAAAATCTACCCTGCCTTATATTCATGTTCAAATCAAAATACGTGATAAATTATACATGAGCATCATGAGGTAATACGTTTTGTCTGTTTGCCAGTTTTAACTCTCCAGCATTGAAATTGCACGCCATCTGTATATTAGCGCAAATGAATCAATTTCTGCAGGCAGCTTGGCTTGTATCACAGAAGTGTTGCAGCTTACCACAGAAGAGCCGTCCTTCATGGTTCCTTGGATGGGATTTTCACACTTTACTGTATCGCCAACACTTCCATCTTGGTTGAGTACAAGCTCTTCATCCGCCACAGTAGCTTGTGTTCAGTTGCCATGTGTCGGTCACAGAAATCTATCCATGCGTACTGTATAACGTGTGGCCCAAAAAGGGCTAGCAGTCACTCAAAAACGAAAATTGAGTACAACCTGTTTTTCTGGTAAGCCTTGAGGATAGGGAAAAACAGTTTGGTATTTTTAAGTAGAAGTCTGTGAAGTTTTTTTTTTTTTTTTGGTATGCCAGCAACAATGTTATCCGAAGTTCCTAATTTCCACGTACCATGTTTCTGAAATTTTTCAGTGTAAACTCACCTTTGCCCTTGATACGTTTTGCTGCACATTGCAAACTAGTTTTCACTGCGCTGCAAGATAAATTTCACTCCAATGAAACAATCAATATTAAAATTTTGCGCATTCTTTTTCTCTATAAGTTTACGTTTAGCAGAGTTTTTTTTTTACAGACATTTTACTTTGCTGATTTACTTTTTACGAATAAATTGTTGCAAGACATAACATTTTCACACAAATGTTGCAGTAGTTAAAACATTGCAACTTAAAGAGGTTTTTAAAAATATTCCATAGAACTTTGAGAGAAAATCTTTACACACCAGGTTGTCAAATATATAACACCAAATATGTTGATAAATATTAGAGTGTATGACTATATGTTCAGTTATTATTGGCAATTTTATTTCATATGATGTTGTTAACCTTAACCTAATGCAAATAATCTCTTATTTCGGCTGTCATTTAGTTTGTTAGGTCACAATCTGAGCAAAGCTCCACCAAGATGTCGATCACATTAATTTCGTGTCATTCTATCTCCTGGTCTTCCGGTTGGCTAGAACTATTTTTGGCCAAACACTCTCAAACAAAATAGTACAACAGCAAGGCCTCCTCCCTAGTTCCTTCTAGTTATTTCACTGAGCAGGTATAAGGGAGTGGAGGTCTCAAAAGGCATGGGTCCTTTTGTGGTGTCTTATTTTTGGTAGAGAAGGGTGTGTTGTGGTGGGAGGGAATGCTGTGGTTCAAGTTTACATGAGTCACATGGAGCTATTGCGTGCCGTTTTGTTAGAAAGTGATGGAAAGTATTTAGGTTCCAGGTGCTGGCTGTAGTGCTGTTGAGTTCTGTGGGTGATCTTTTTAATATTAATCTCCTTTCCTGTGTTTGAATCCATGTTTTTGCTGGCCTCTGTGTGCCCTGTGGTTTTTAGTATTAGCTGTTAGATGTAAATCGCATACAGAGGATTTGCTGTTCTTGCAAACTATGTGGGAGAACGTGATTTGGGTAATGGCACCCTTGGTGAGTTTAACTAATGGCCCAATTGGTGTGACTGCCTGCAGCTGGTGCAGTCATCATGCAAAGTGACATTTAGTTGCTCTACTTATTTTCAAATTTATTTTGGCGATTTATGGATAACCGAACGCGTCAATGTTTGCTTGATACCTCTTAACCAAAATTGCAATTTCACACAGTTTCAGCTACAAGTTCCTTGACGCAATATCATAATCAAATTTTTTTATGATTAGATATTCGCTTGTTCTGGCAATCTGTTCCTTAAGTTTGCACTTTTTTGATAAATTGACAGTATTTTCTTTGAGTGACCGGGCCCATATATCTTTTAAATTCGCCAGGTGCATTTAGTCATGACTCAGTGCTTTTTCATCTAGAAGAATTCACAGTGTATTACAGCGGTCTAGAAAAGTCGACTAGCACTAAGTAACCAGTTCTTCTTTAATTTTGTAGTGGTGCATGAGAGCACTGGAAGCAGGGCCGCCATTCTGGGCAATTTGCGTGATGAATTCTGGGGCTTATATCTAATAATTCGAGTTGGTTAGGCAGGGAACCCTAGAACATGGAATATTGTGCACCAGTCCTGCACTGGTGTAATTAATTATAGAAAGCAATTAGCATAGACACATTTATACTTGTGCTAAAGGCACTTTGCTTTTTCTTCACCTATCACCCTTCTAAAATTTTTAGAAGTGTATGCCTACTGATTTTCGTTTAGTAAAAAGATTTATTAAATGGCATACGCCAATTTGTCAGGTTATTTTACATTAGATCTATGAATTACATGGTCTTACATTTGCTCCGCCACTTGATGATGACTGTCTCTGGTTTGCAAAGTGTTATGTGTTGGCTGTGGGTTTCCTATAGACGAAATCACATGGGTAGGGGTTTGGGTTATGTAACATTCACAAACCTCTAGGATTATGTATTTAACATGGTATTGTTTGTTTAGCAGTCTTTGCTAGTCTTCTAACTTTGGATTTTCTTGCGGTGGAAAGACCTCTATGGTGGAATTTGAGTGAGTGTGTGTGTGTGTGTGGGTGTGTGTGGGTGTGTGTGGGTGTGTGTGGGTGTGTGGGTGTGTGTGTGTGTGTGTGTGTGTGTGTGTACACGTACACATTTACTGTTGGCTACTGCACCGTATGTACAGTATAATAGGTTTCCGAAGCTCTGAACGAGTGTTGGATCTTGCAAGACTCCCTAATACCCATGTATGTGTGGTCAGTGTGTCATGTAGTTATGTTAACAGTAGCTAAGGTTTTCCCATCTTGGCACCCCTGTTTCATTTTATTTCCTTGCTTCTTTGGCCTTGACATTTATCTTTCTGGCCATCTAGCTTTGTATCAATCTCCATCTATCTCTGTTATAGTTGCCTTAATGTTGTATTCTGTGTCACCTCTCCCAACATATGTGACCGAGGTTCCTCGACTCTGCCATCTCTCAGTCCCAAGGCCAGTATTTCCCAAAGTGAGGTTTAGTCGCTGTACCTATTTTCAAATGTATTTTGGCGATTTATGGATAACCGGACGTGTCAATGTTTTCTTGATACATCTTAACAAAAATTGCGATTTCACAGTTCCAGCTACAAGTTCCTTGACGCAATATCATAATCAGATTTTTTTTTCTGATTAGATATTTGCTTGATTTGGCAATATTTCCCACTCCCAGTGGCTGAGGTCCTCTGTCCCAGTGACCCCATCTCCCTATGTCATCCATCATCCATCCCTTATTGTTGCAGAGCGAGCCTATGTCCAACCGTAAGGGTGCGTCTCTCTGATCTGTGTTTTGTGATGCCCTGTATACATCCCTGCATCTGTACCCATATGTCTGAATCTCCCTGGCCCAGAGCGTGAGTCCTTTCAGTGTAAGAGCCCTTGCCTTGCTCTGCCTGTATCCCTGTCTGAACCCGTGTCTCCCAGTCTCAATGTTCTGCCTTGCCTCTGTCACACTGTTCCAGTGTCTCTTTGTCCCTGTCCGGGTGCCCATGTCCTCATCTCCCTATACTGGTCTCTCCTGCTTCCAGTCTGTCTCAGTTTCGCTTTCTCCCCATCCCTGTGCACACTACGCTTTTCCAGTAATTTGGAACAACTGACATGTTCTGTGAATAGTTCTTAAACTAGTCAAGCATCACAGAACCCTTCGGGGAAAATTATTGACATGCATCCTTACAGGAAAATAACTACCCACCCCACCCCAAGTCTGAAAGAATAGATGGAGTGAGCGACAGCTAAGGGTCATTGTTGGACCATATAACTTCTGTACTCCTGCACTGAGCATTGATATCCCAGACGGTGAGACATATTCCTTTTTCATATTTTTGGGATTTTCTGCTTATCATCTGACAGTCACCTGAGTGTGTATTGATATCTCTTCTCCCTTGGCTGACAAATGGTACCAAGACCTGTTGGAACGCTACTAGTTCGCAAGAACAATCAGCTAACAAAAATAGTTGAGAGTGATTTAACATTAACTAGCAAACTTCTGTTCATCCAGCATAAAATAATCCAGAGTGCTACTGTAGGACTGTTATATGAATATTTTGTACTATGCTAATGGATTTCTAAACGTCTACACGTGTGGATCACAGGTCTCAAAATATATAAAGCAATGATTTAAGTATTTTTCGGTTTTGTTATGTTGCAACTGCTGGGGCTCAGTTGTTTATCGTCAACTCAGTATCATGAAATGTATCCCAACAAAAGAGGAAATGATCATACATTATTTTGCCTTCTTTTAACAGCCATATGTTGCCACATGTTTCATGTGTTAAAAATGTTTTCTTTCTTTCCAGGTATGCGAAAAAGAAAAATTGCTAACAGAGAGGAACCAGTTAAAAGTATGCATGGGTGAACTGCTGGATAACTTCTCCTGCCTTTCCCAAGAAGTCTGTAGAGATATGCAAAGCCCAGAACAGATACAAGCCCTTCACCGATACTGCCCCATTCTCCGGCCTGTGGATCTTCCCGCTGCTTCCAGTATCAATTCTTCGCCCTCCGGAGCCGATCAAAGCCTAGGGTCCCAAGCTCCTGCGGAAAGTATGCAGTGCTGCTCAGAGCAAGACCCCATGCAGATTGGAGCACATTGGCTGCCCAGCGATGGATCTGAACATTGTACAACAGGGCGAAGGCTGGACGGCATTGACCATGGGACATATTTAGAGATGGGACTATCTCTTGAACAGAACAGCCAAACAGTGACGGTGGACTTCTGTCAGGAAATGACCGAAAAGTGTACAACAGATGAACTGCCCGAGAAAGGCTTCACCTCGTGACTACTGACCTGATGTCCCCCCTAGTCAGGAGGAGGGGGGGGGGGTACCTGCGTTTGGCCAGTGACGTGTTCATTTGTTGCCCAAGTGAACCAGTTTTGGTGCACACTACAATGGTCTTAGCAGCAATACTGAGTCTAAGTATTCCCTCCTCTCGTCAAAGTGGGGAGTCTTTTTCTTCACAATGGTGCTATGCCTTGCTCCGGCAGGGAATCAACAGTGGCAACACTGTTAGCATTTTTTATTTTCATTTTTTGTGTGTGTTGTTTTGTATGCTAATTTCAAAACTTAACAGAGGTTGGACACGATACCTCTGAGGACCCTACAGCAGCTTTTATTCTCAGTGACCCATGTCACACAACCCTATCTCAGGAATTTCTTCTGAATGTTCAGTTTTTTCTTGGAAGACCGCTTATACACACATCAAAGTTTTATAGCTAAATTGTAAATAGTTTAAATATCTTGCACCATATGCAAAGTCCCCCATTTCCCTTAATATTCTCATTCTGAAACTGGAATCTCAGCTGTATGGGCAATTTCTAACATTCCCTTTTCATCTTTTTAGTCTTTGATGCTATTACTGACTTGAGCAGCTTGCTATGGTTTGGGTTACTGTTTTCCACAGCTCATCAGTATCATTCGTTTTGTCCTTATTTATGAAAAAGTTCTTGTTGGATACTTATTTGAAGTTTTTGGCCCAGCTATTTGTAGGGTGCCATTTGAACGTTTTGGGTGTTCTTAGCTGGCAAAAACTGTACAGTAGTGGTCAGTGTTGCCACATGCACTGAGATTTTGAGTCAACTTTTTATTTTATTTTTTATTAAGCAAAGGTGTAACTTCCATGGATCAAACATTATGAAATTTGGTACTTTGTACAAAAGCATTCAATGCAACTATAACAATAGGATAGCACTCAGGAGACAGTTATTTAGTCCAAGCTGGATCTTGCCAAATAGACGGTTCCTCATACATTGCATAAACAGTCGAACATTGTCCTCCCATGCTGCCCTTTTTTAATCCAAAACGTGACCACAGCTTTGGTTCTAGACCCTTAGTGGCATACAAAAATGCCATAATGATATGTATTCCTATTTAAGGCAACCCGTCATGCCTTTTGCAGCTGTTTTGCAGGTATGGATTCCCTATTCAGAAACATTGCCCGGCTAATCCTGAAGGCCAGATGGGGGGAGGGGGTTTAACATCTGCCTTCCTTGAGGCCAAGTAACCCTGGCCCCCTTCTTTCCACTGCCTCCAGGGAGGCTTTTGAGGTTGCATTATACTGAAGCTAACACCGAGGACCAAAATGTGCTTGTGTTTAGGCTGGGCATTGTTCAGATGCTAGACAACTTTATAGACTCCAGCCTATTTTTTATTTACCTCCTATCTTCTCTAAGATGCATTTCTTGCCAGAGCCAAATAAACAGGAGTTTTTCTAATGAAAGACTGTAAGCTTCTCCCATCTTGCTGCGAAAAGAACCTTTATGAATGATGCGGCAGAAAGGTCTTTTGAAACTCTATGATGCTCCAGTCAGCTCCTGAGAATCTCTGAGTAAAATATGTGAGAATCTGGCACAAAATGTTGAAATGAAAAACACAATATTTTGTTCTTATTAGGTTGAAATACAGCTTTCCAGGCCCACTGTTTTTGTAGCAATGGGGGCTTGGTAGTTGTTGTCATCGTGCCCTTCTTTTGGGTGCTTCTCACCGCCTGCCCTTGACCTCGGCCTATTGGAAGATAACCTGTAAGACAGCTTTTTTCTATAGCCGGCAAGGGCAGTGGGTTCCTGTGTTTACATGAAGTCAAATTGCTCCCAGCGTTCAACCCCGGCACTCCGGGCACTAGCGTCTTCCCGTGGATGAGGAATCAGTTTCCACCCTTCAGAGATTGATTTTTTGTTTTGTGAGCCGCCTTGTCTGGCAACAGTGTTGCACTGCATCTCTTCTAGCAAACCTGCCACTAAGGAAGAGAGGACCACCAAGGTACAGTTACTGCTTCTGCTGCAGCGGATGCCGCACTCTGTACGTTGGACAGTTGGGATCATGGGAGCCATACCGCGCATCTACAATAGAATGAAAGGAGGCGGGCCTGTTTGGTTTCCAGGAGAGAGACTTGTGTTTCTGAACGTCAGTTTTGCATGTTAAAACATGTGTGATAATGGTGTTATTAGAAGGGCACCATTTAAAAATATTCTCATTTCTGACTGAAAATTTTCACGCCGGTCCAGATCACCATTGTTTATTTGTTTTTATTAGGAAAACAGTTGTTGATTTCCTGTCTCCAAAAGATAGTGAGGCATGGGAAAGGACTATTAAAAATAAGTGTATCCGATTCCACAAAAGAAGTGTTAGCAATGAAAAACGTATGGGCAGCTTTTGATTCTCCCTTAACACTTTATGCCTCAAATGTCATCTTGCCATTAACGTATTTACTAGGAGAGAAAGTCAACAGCGCTTAAACTTGTGCTTTTAGCTAAACGATGAAGGGAGAAGGGAAAGGTGCTAGCTAAGTATCATGCTCGTAGGAAGAAATGGTTGAAAAAGCTCTTAAAAGTTAAACAAGTCACCAACTTTTTTTCCTTTTAGAAACAAAGAAAGTATAAGCTATTGATAAAAAGTTGTGTTATGTTGTTTGAATGTGCTAATGTTGCTAGGCTCTTCTACTGTGGTGCGGGTGTTATGTTTTGCAGGGGACTTTTAGTTTTAGTCAGCGGGTGTTTCAAGCTACCCTCGAAAATCTAAAATGTGAATCACATCAGAGCCCGGAGTGTCGACGACGGTGATGTAGGAGACGCATGGCAGGCCTTTCATGCAGTATTTAAAATGCGTTTGTCCCTACCTTTTTTAAGCTTACCTTCAGCGGGAATCCTTGGTGATTATTTTTGTTATCCTTAACTGTAGTGTATTTTCACGGATGAGGAAAAGCCATTGCCAGCTCTCTTATTTGAATATTGATTGTCCTTCAACTCAAGTGCAACTGATAGACTTGGCCCTGTGCTGATGGCAATGAGAGATGCCAACATGTTATTCTGTGGATTACCCTGGATGTCTATTTTTGGTGTAGCGTGCTTATGAACTGGGTGTGGCAGCTGGGCTTCCTCTGTTTCTTTGGTTGTGGGGCCATGTATTGAAACTGCTACTTAAACTATTATTATTTTTGCATTCAAGCATGTTAAAGAACATTCACAGTGCAGTTGTTTCATGGTTCTATGTAACATTATATGTCGTTTTACTGTCTTGAACCATGCATCTGCCAAAACTGTTACTATGGCAGCTAGAGGAAGACACTGTTGCAGAATGTGATAGAAGGTCGGACTTTGATTTGCACTTGTAGCCGTTTGTCGGCAGGCCAAGAGAAGGCTTAAATCCTAAACCATAACTTAGAATCCAAAAACTGCAATTTTGATTACTGTGCCGACTTTATAAACATGGCACCATTTTCCATCGAAAAACATAATGCATTGGATTGTAGGTGCTTGGACAGTAGGAGCAAAATGATTTAGCATAGAAGACTGTACATGTGCAACATCTTTCATTGCCGCATGCATCCGTAGACTGGACCAGTATTCAGTCACCTGTGTCTCTCATCCGTTTGCTTTTGCCATCTAACTTTTCCCACCATTTTCACTTGAGCTTGCTTCACTTTGTGCAGTAAGCACTGCACCATCATCTGTTTGTCTTGTCTGTCTTCGCTGTTTCGAGGGGTGCCTTGATTTAGGAAAAATAGACTGAAGTTCTTTTCAAACTGATTCTGGAACAAAATGGCAGCAAAACCTTGTGTGCAGTAATAATACCAATGGATCCCTAGTATTTATAATGCTGTCTTTTTATCATGCGACTCCGGCATCTCAATAGATGCTGTAGAATAAAACGTTTTTTTTTTTGTATTATATGATTAATTTATTAAATGTGTTTAGTAGGGTTTGTTATTGTGGGAAAAGCACTGTTGTGTTATTTTTCATGTTATCCTTGTGTTATCCTCTATACTGATATGATCTTCATTTGTAGGTACCTAAGGTTGTAAATTTGGTTGCTGTGAGTGCACCAGGATCCCTGCATGTCTCCTTCATTTATTTAAATAAGTTTACTTTTGTTCATGAGGTTCATAAGTGAACAGATTCAGAAGAAAATGCAAGTTACCATGGTCAAACAGCGTTATTAGCATCAATACATTTTCACCAACATGTGAGGGGTCATGGAAGGGACATCACACAACCTTTGATCACATCATAGGTTTGACTCCACATCTCATCTTTAGCCCATCCATAGCCTCCTATTTGCTGGAGAGAGGGTTAAAGGAGGACAAGGAGAATAAATAAAGTTTTTTAAAAAAGAGTAGGATAAGTAGCGGAAACTTCAGAAAGTAAATAAGGCTCTTAGTTTTCTCTTTGTTTTCGGTTCCTGTTTTCATGGCGTCCCAACACCAGAAGATGCATGGTAATTGCCAGGGCTTGCAGATTTCCCTTTTGAAGCCCATGTTTTCTAATTTTTTTCAAGGACACAGTTGTGATTCTTAATTTCAAGCTTTGAAACTTCCTTGCGAATAGTAAAATCCTTTTTAGCAATCTAATTGAAAACACGATAAAAAAAACTTTCAGTGTCTTTTTGTGCTGTAAAGGCTTGATACAAAAAGGCTATGAATACAAGTGTTTCTGGACAACACTTTCACTTCACCTATGTAACCAGGTGTAACGTGAAGCAGTATGGATGCACATGGTAGCCGAAAAGATGAAGATATACAACTTTGCTCAATGGCCAGTGACTTTCTTCTACCTAAAGGAATTCCTGAGTTTTTTATTTGAAAAATGTCCAAGTTTTGCTTCCAAGAGGGGTCTGTCGTCTTATATGTCTTTCTACCTTCACATTTCATGGTTTACTGTGATCTCTGTGGATTTTGGGTGTTTTTCTATTCATCATTCCTAATTTCATAGGATCATCTCCCCATTCCTATAATCCTTATAAAGCACTTAGGTGAATTTTGATAAGCAGTACCTCACATTATAAGTTATCACCATCATGGCCCCTACTAACGAGCTTAGGGTCAAGGGTGATTAGCGCATAGCGCACAACGCAAGTGAGCATTACAGATATCATCACTGTTCTCTCGATTTGCACCCAGATTACTCTATTGTAAGTTCCACATCACTTTAACAATTTAGCACTTTTTAAAGCAAAAATAAGTTTCAAATAAATTATTTTTTCTGGCAGTGAATGCTAGAACTCAGATGCACTTAGATACCCAATGTCCCATTAACTTTTAAACTAGGAAACTAGGAAAAAGTCAATTGATGGGATTTTTAATGTAGATATTTTAAGGTTAATTTCCTAATTAACTCTCTAAGGCCAATTCACAGCGATAGTTACACACTTAGGGGCCGATTACGATGTCGGTCGGAAAGGCTCCGAATGGTATTCGGATTCTCCGAATCCGATTCGGAACCTATGTTTCCGACAGAATCGGATACATTTCCGACCGACCGAATACGATGCAAGGAAACCGTTCGGACTGTCCGATTCGGTTCCGATCAGCATTCGTACAGCCCGAGTCGTTCGGAGCTGAATCGTACAGCTCTATGTACACAGTTTCAGACCGAGCAATTACGATGTCCGATTCCGACAGCCCGACACGAAACGGCTGTCGGAATCTGACTTTGGGGGCACGTAGCAGGCCCCCCTTCACTTGTAGGCCTCTGGTTGGGGCCCGTGGGGGTACCCAAGGGACCCCTCTTTCCAACCATGCTCAGTGTGGTAGGCACCATGAGGTGCCCGCCACAGGATGCAAGGTTTTCCCCACCCACCCCTTTTTTCAATGGGAGCCTGTGTTCTCATTCGGAACACAGGCTCCCATTGAAGTCAATGCGAGTCCGACGGAACGATGTTTGGAAGCATCGTAATCGGTCGGTCGCACTCGCAGAACCCTCATTCGGTCAGAAACTATTCTGAAACCGATTTGGTCGGAAGAGTTTCCGACGGACATCGTAATCGGCCCCTTAATTTGAGCTTAAAGGTGAGAATAGATTTGATTACAAGGGTAGAACCCCAATAGTAATTCATTTAATTCACAGTGGTGGAATGAGATCTGTGGATTGGGAAATTAAGCCAGGTTGATGGAAATTCTGCATCCTCAGATTTAGTGTCCATGGCAGTTTTGTGGACTTGGCAGGAAGGTCTCACCAGCAAACCCACATATACGTAAGTTGGTTTGTAAGCACAATCCATTTGCTAGTATTTCTCACCCTGTACATGTCACTAATTTTCTCCTGTCAAAGAACAGGACTTGAGTGCATTTCCAGAGTGAGGGAATATCCCCATATTTAATGGAGGCGAAAAGGAAGGGATTCCTCCTTGAAAGACATTTTCACTAAGAAACAAAAAAAATAAGTTAAATGTGCTGGTGAATACCTGTGTCATTGTTCCATATGTAGACTTTTCCACCTAGTGGTAATACTGCATACGTAAATTGGACACATGCGTGTACTCCTAGAAAACCATAAGTGTTGTAGAGAACTCATAGAGTTTCTTGAGACTTCTATAAAAATGAGAATGTATACTTAAACCTGTGGGAGCCAGTTGTTGATTTTCCTTCACTGCCTTTTGGGAATCGGGTCTGAATGTTCAAATTCTTGACTCGGAAAGCTATATTGTAGATTGTAAAGCAAAATGCAGATCAGAATCCCATTATATTTCTACATTTCTCTCTCTGCCAATGAACACAAAGCTGTTTTAAAAAATAATCACAAAGTAAATGACCTCCTTAAATTTCATTTTCGTACCTTTATTTGTATGTGTCCTCTTTGTTGTTAGTAAAACAGACAATAAAATGATGTAGGCAAGTCTTATAAGAAATTAAAAAGTATCCATTTAAAACATCTATTAGGGATGCTCCTGTAAGAAATGTAAACAAAAATGGATGTTTATTTCTCCAAGGAAAGAAATAACCATGTCTCAAGTTTAAAACACAGAATGTACACAATGATGTAATCAGTCACTCCACACAAAAATTGTATAGTGTTGCAAAGACGGTTTTAAATCTGTAGAAAATACCTTACTTTCTGTTCCTCTGTAATGTGACATTCTGAACTTCAGGTTCGAATGTATGCTGCTACATTTTTTATTGTATTTCAGTCTAAAAATGTTAACCATATAACTTAGAGGAAAGAGTGTGTAGAAACATGCATCTCAATTGATCCATGGGTTTAAGAATTTTACGTTTATTTGGCACAGCACAGCTCTTTAGCAGTTTTCGGATTTCCACCATGCCTGAATACAGTTTTGAGGTTTTTTATAATGTGAATAGAAGAATTTCCACTTGTGTTTTTTTACAAACAAAAATATTTTTTTTTCTTTCACACTATCACCACCTAAATAGGCATTATGTAAAAAGGAAGGAACCAACTGAAATTAGAAAATGAAACCAGATGAATATTAGGAATTGTTATGTGAAGTAATATTAATGAGAAAACAATAAATAGGGTAAAGAAGTGGTTTATGTTAATGATGATGTTTGCATCGTAGTGTTACAGTTGGGTTACAAATCTCAATAGCATTAGAGTTAAACTCCGTGGTAGGAAAATAGTGGCTAGGGCTTCGGTTACGGCTCTGACTTGTGTTAACATTAGGTGCTACAACAGGGGTTGGAGTAGGAGTTAGCGTAAGGATTATATTGTCATGAATTTTCTTTCTGATGCTCCTTAAGATGGTTTCTTCATAATTGTCAGTGCGGTATAAGTTTTTTTTTCTTCTTCATAGGTGGTTCTTCATACAATCACTCACTTGTTGCTGTACAATATGTATTTATATGTGAATTCTTAAGTATCAAATAGAGCCGTCTAAGTTAAATTGAAGCACTGTCAAGCAATTGGGATGATTTATCAAACATTCCGGTTGAACCAGTGAAAAGTTAAATTATTGAACGAAATCATTTAACAAGTGCATTCTTTTGCACTGAAATTCAAATATTCCTTTAAGCTAGTTGTGTCAGTCACGCATACCTTAAAATATTAATTTAGTGTGATACTTCAACACTGCTGAACTCCAGCTGTGGGCTGGCATCATGCATGCAGAATTTCTCAGTAGTGTGTATGGTGTGCTTGTTTACCCCAGAAAATAAGAAATTGTGACAGGACTTTCGGACTTTTAAAAAGTAATTCGTATTAGGTTTGATGGGATCAGTTTGCATTACATTGTCCAAGAACAAATGCCTTCTTTCCTACAAGATTTCCATTAAATGGACTAACTTCCTGTGATAAAGTTTTGATAGAGCTCAATGGCCACATATAAGCTGGGCTTGCTGCATCCTTTTGCGATGCTGACTTTTTCTAGTTCAGACTCTAAACATTCGGCACTGCACTTGACCATGTCATGTGCACAATGTTGTGCGCCGCTTCATGTTTGGTTGATGCATTTTGGCTACTATCAACTCAACAGAAATTTAGGGGTACATTAATAAATTGATATAGAAAGTACTGAAAACACGTTGAGGGACATAAAGGAATTGCTTGCACCAAAGGAGCTTTAGGTACCTTAGGTAAAACCTTAAGTAGCATTTATACCTACAGCCTGTGTCTTAGCATTGTTCCAGGAGTAAGAACATATATGGGGTAAAGATATTATGCCTGAATTCCAAAATTTGCACAGTGGGAAATTTGACCTTCTTTTTAATATTGACTAAAACAGTTTGAAAAATGTCAGAGATAGTAGATGGGTTTTGCAAACAGAAATGAGCACTCGTGTTGTGGTCCAGATATTACCACATTGGGTGTGAAGTTGCAGATTTGGTGATGCCTATGACAGATTTGACACTTGGCACATCATATGCCCATGAATAAATTACTCTCTCCTAGTGATTCATTCTCTCGATTCTGATAATTAGCACTTAAAAGCTTCTGCAACATTTTAAATACTTGTCAATAGCTCAATTGAGGTGAAACTTTGTATCCATCTTCTCAATGCAGCGAGGAAGGTCTGTGTAAAGCCTTTAAAAAGGCAAATTATTAAGTAGCTGGCAGTACAATGAAAAATGTGTTAAACATGCAAAGTTTGCTCTTGTTATTTTCTGGTAAAATGTTGGACTCATCTCTGATTACAATCAAATGTCCATTAAACATGCTGTGGACATTTGAAATGTAATATAAAAATGTGTTTTTTAGTCCCTTTCATTTTTTTGGATTTCATTGCCATCACCACTCGGTGGATGTTTGCACATTTTGTTGCACTTTTTGGTGATGTTAGTAGATAGAGCAGAAGGCTCAATTCCCCCACCACACCACACCAATAGCATGCCCTGTTTTTTTCTTGCCATTGCTTTCTGACTTACAGTGTCTAGACTTTATTCCTTTTACTGACAGTGACAACTCCACTTATTTCTTTATTTTTTTATTATTGGAGCCATTTTGGATCACAGTGTAATTATTTGTTGCAGTAATTCGAAATATGAAAGTTGCCTGTGATTTTGAGTATAGTGTATTAGATGGTTGTAATAGTGTGTTCTCTACATGAATGCTTTATGAATTTTTGGCTAATCTGTGGCTAGATTCATAAAGAGAAAACATATAGAGATTTCTGTGCATTCACGAGGCCTGTTCTTTTAGTTGAAGTTTTTCTAACTACTATATGGTCTTCTGTGCATACCCTCAATACCTACTTGTATGAGAACTCTAGTACTAAAGTAAGTACAAATTATAGACAACCAGTTATGCTTTATTCTACGTTAACCCTACTATACATTTCCATGTATGCATTGGTAGCATACTCATCTAGTTGGACTCATAAGGTTGGAAACTGGAGGAGGAAAAAAAACACACAAAGGAAGATTGATACATGTTAGGGGAAACTTCTTTCTGACGCTTCTGGGAAGATCTTTGACCTAGCAGCAGGAGGGGCAATAATCTGTGGTAGCCTGAGAAGAGCTAAACAAATTATATTATTTTTTGACCGATAAAACCTAAAGTTGGAAGCAATTGCCTTTTCTACTGTAGCCATCTCACATTCAGGGACTGAATGTTACAGCTTCCGAACTGAGTGTGACAAATTTACCATGTCCCCACTTCCTTTCTTTAATCTAGTATACATTTTCTACCAAAACAGATCAGGATGTAGGATTAGGGAAAAGTTATTGATGAAGGAACTCCTGTAATGACAAGGACAAGAGAAAGATGTCTGCCTGCATGCTGTGATTAAGGCAGTTGTTTGAGCCACAATGCATATTAAAAAAACGTAAAATTAGTAACATGTCTTTATTTTAGTAAACTCAGCAAATTGTTTTGAAGAGAGGTCAATCTGAATTTACACACAGGAAGGGAATGTGTATGAAGAGTTTGTGGTTAATGTGGAAAATGGAGGGCTTCTAATGTCTCAGAACAGTAGCAAGTGGTGCACAGTACGTGGCAAAAGAAATAGAAGTGTGTGAGGGGAAAGTTTCTTAGTTTAACATATGTGTGATGTACAAAAAATGTTGTTGTCTCAGGATGTAAATATTATAAATTGTATAGACTTCTCTCTGGTGTATAAAGTCACACCTCCCTTTTTGTGCATATAGTTGTTTAAAGGCCTATGGAGCAATGGCTTTGTACGTGATTAAAAACCAAGTGATGGGTGACATCTCTCTAGAGGCTATAAAAACGGGAACATTGTAGCCCTGCCTAAACGTACATTATATGGGAAAATATGGCAGTGAGATTGGTTATTCCCTTGCATGATCACATCTCAAAACTTTTATGAGTTACATATGTTTACACTTGCTTCATGTCAAGCTGTTTGGTCAGTCAGATTTGAGAGCCTCGTCGCCACTGTACATCATAATGATAATGTTGATGTTTGCAACTCTCTGCATTGTAGAAACTCGGTATACTGTAGAGAAGGATCATCGTCTCTGTTCTATGAGAGTATGCAAGTATTTATTTCAGATGACAATATTTATTCATTGGTGTTTCTAACTTTGAATGTTGTATTCAGTGTAAATAATAGACTAATTCAGTAATGATATGACCTGTTGAATGCACTTACCTTTGCAATGGTATGCCGCTCTGCCAATGTCATATACAACTAATAACTCCTACAGTCTTTTTGGTTGCTCAAATATGATTTGACCACCAGGTTTTTGAGCAGGTGCACCGTTGACCAGACGAGGATCATGTCTTGCCCTGCCAAGGACATTAAAAGATAATTCTTTACGTTATAAACTGAGAAGCTTCTCTTTTGGCAGGGCCACTCCTTACATCCTTATTCCATGCCAAGTGCCTCATTTGAGGTCCTACTTCAGGTTGCCAAAAATGTATTTCAGCAGAAACTGCCAGTGCTATGCATGTATATAATGGATATATAAAAACGCTCATGTATGTGTGTGTGTGAGTGAGGGCATGCATGTGTTTGACTGACTGTTGGCCTGTAGCAGCTGACTGTCCTAAGAAGGGCAGGACTCACCTTTTCAAAAGGTGCTTGAAGCCCAAAACTGATATTCATGTCAGGATAAGCGCACTCTCTCCACTTTCAAAACTCTGAATGTGGCTCTTAAGTTTCACCTTAAGAGTTTCTGAATTAAAGCTTTCTTTAAAGGAGTAAACTTGTTTTACTTTAAACACTGCATCAACTACTTTCAGTGAAGGATGCACTGGTACTAAAAGAAATTCTATGCAGTAAGGGAAAGAAAAAATGCTGTTTAAGTAAGGGCTGACATAAGGACGGAGGTGGGTGGTCTCACATTTAACCAATGGTAAAAGTGAAAGCAGAAGAGAGGGTAGAGCGGAGATAAGATTAGTAATCTCAGTTGTATAATTCTAGTATTTGTCTGCCAGTTGCAGAGCTAATAGATTTAGCTGTGTCTTTCAAAGATTTACATATAAATTAGATGAGTCTGACCAATGCATATGTATATTATAGTTTTGTTCACCTCTTTTTTTCCAGCACAAAAGCTTAGTGCAGAATTTTCAGAATATTTCCTTTGTCCTGTCCATTGTCCTATGGTCTCCTATGAATGCTTGGCTAGTTAGAACAGACTCTGACCAAGAGCTGGCCAGATGGGGTGGTAACCTCTTCAATTATCAAGGGAGTCTGTCCTCAGATGTCAGAGGCCTTCCTGCATCTCAAGGGGGTGGCACTGTATAACCACCAGAGCGTTTTGCGTTATTTCATGGACTGATAGTTAATGAAGGCCCTACATGGTGAAATAATAAGTTGAATAGATTGGTACAGGTTTCAGTTTTCAAGCCATTGAGGAATCTGTGAAGGGTATATGGAGGTGGCAAGTCCGTGTTTTGCTTTTGATTAGCTAGACGTGAGATGGCACAAGCTGGACACTGAACATTTGATTCAAAGAAAACTTCTCCTAGTCTATTTAATATTTTTAGCTTCTGGTCATCTTTTTTCCTTCCAAATTCCATTAGTGATGTCAAAAGCCATTGAGTTAGCTGACTAAGGGCCTGTAGAGTTTGGCTGATGGATCACTCTGTCACAAACATGGGACATATCCTGTACGCCTTATTACAAGTGCATTGTATCATATGGCACTTTTAATAAGGAGTGCGGGATATCTGTCATGTTTGTGATAGAGAAACCCGTCCGCCAAATAAATTAGGCTGTACTGCTTTACAGTGGAAATTGGTTTGCCCATTGTGTACTCATTGGATTTGCCTGAAACTAATCTGTGATGCGAAAGATTATTTGAGATTTCAAGAATTGAAACTTGCCTCCTTTCTGCACCACCCCTTTAATACATTGTAAGCGGACTGGAATGCTGCCAGCTACTAAACATTGAAGCTGTTGATTTTTGGGGAGTTGGCCCCACCCTTCCACTTTTCTATGGAATATGATTTTGATACAAAATTCTTTATTGTGACTTCTACAGAAATTAAAGACACTGTTATATGCCGGTGTGAACAAGGAGATGGCAAGCATGTGCGATAATCACTAATTGCCTATTTTTTCTGTTATCACATTTTGGCCTACTATTTCTGTTATAACATTTTCTAATGTAGTCTTCAGTGGCGTTTTGGGGTCTGTTTTCGGCAAATGCATCATTTCAAAGTGATCAAGTAGCAGTTCATGCACCCACTTTCCAGATCACAGATATGACTTGGAGTGCAGAAGAGGGAACATTTTTGACAAAAATGCTGCATTCACATGCTCAAGAGTGAAACTCTCCAGCGGCCAAAAGTGAAAAGTGTTATGCTATGGACAGTCATGGTGGGATTGGTTACCTTCAATTTTTTTAATTTATAACATAAAGAGGGAATTTTATAAAGAAAACACTTTTTGCGGTCCGAAAAAATCTTTGATCCAGAAGGAGACTCCCCTATCCGTCATTGACAAGACGAACCCCGCTGGGCGATCTCCCATTATTTTGTTACCTTCTGGTGCCGACTGCAGATTAGACCCCACCCTCAGTTTCAGGGTCAAAGTAAAGTTTTTGCCTGTTTGTTCCAGAACCAGTTGTGTACAAGAGAACCTCTTCTCTTCTGCCTTACAAGCTCCAGAGGCCGCTTTCGAAACAGGGTTCTATTCATCGTATGCAAGGGGGTCACTTCCTTCCTCTCTCTCCCCTGGTTAAACAGCACGGACAGTTTTCACACATATCTACCTGTATACTCCTCCGTACCTCTCATAACTGGTCAATGACTGTAACAGGTTACATCAGGTGTTTTTCTACATACTTTTTACACAGATTCTATGCGATTTATGTAACTTAATACAATGCATCATTTTATTGTACTAGTTCTTAAGCTTGTCTTATTTTTTTCTAGGTGACTGTGGTTTCTTGTGGTTTTTATTGTAAAAAATGAGACAGATGTTTATGCTTATTCTGTTACTAAGAATTTTTACCTTTTTGGGAAAAAAATAGTGTTGCTATCAACTAATGAATTAAAAAGTTCAATTATTCATTGTAAATACAGTATTGTTGCAAAAAAAAGATTTTCATTCATTTGAATTGCTAGTGTTAACTGAATTTTGTCTAGACACAATTTCTGTTGATGAAATAAAGACATATCATTATGTATTGTACGTTCATTTGCTCCACCTGGGCCCTTCCTGTTTGTAACTTGTCTATAGATCAGCTTTCCCTTTAAGGTCTTTCATGTACTCCTTCTAAACTACATTAGGATGCCTTTTTTCTCCAATTAGCATAATAGAAAAATATTTTGAAGTAGAGGTTTTTTCCCTCTGTTTTTTTTAAATTTTCAATATTTTATATGATCTGTTTCCACACAGGTGTCTTCTTTGTGATTTATTGAGGGAATTTGGTTTAGACAGATTTTTTTTTTTACATCTCCCGACCTGTCCTCTCTTTTAAACTTCTCAAGTCTGGATGCAATGCCTAGAAAATCACAAATAAAGAAATATAATTTATTTAAAATATTTATATAGCACAATATGGTAAAGGAGCCATACGGTATAGAATGTTTATGCATAGAACAATTTGATTTAGAAACAGTAGATAACAGAACTATAACTTTAGCAGAGAGAGACAGATTGAGGAAAAGAACTAAAGTGAGTACTGAGTGGGGGTAGGTTTGGAAACCCAGTAGAAATTGAGAGACAACAGATGATTTAAGTGGAAGACGATAGATGTTTCATAAGTTAGTAGCAAGTATTTAAATTTTTTCCAATGAGATAAAGAGCAGAAGCAAAAGCCTGGTGTGAGAACGACCAGAAACAGGTAGATATTGAAAGGAAACAGGAGAATTTATGGGCAACAAAGGAAGGAAGGATATTTAGGCAAGCTTATGAATACATATATGGCGTACTAACTAGGAGCAAGTATTTACGTTGTTCTAGTTGGTTCTCGTTCAGTGTTCAGAGGAATTGCACCAGAGCAATTCGTGAAATTAGTAGAGTGATGTGTTTGGTTGGTAACATTTGGATTAGCTTGACAAGGAGGAGTATGTAAATCTGCAGTTGGGAAGATGGTCTGTTGCATGGCGGAGGGTTGGTAAGTCAATGAAATAAGCCTGATGTAAGGCACTGCATCTCGATAAAATATACCAGGTGTTTTAAGGTTATGGAAAGTGAGAAAATGTGAATAATCTATTGTTTACTGCAGCAGTAAGGATATATTCTACACAATTGACTATTTTCATACTGCAGCAGTCTTCCTCACACTATGGATTCAGACTCCCCTCTCTTGGCATGATTCCCATTTTGAGTGCCAGCAGTGCAGACCTCTTCGCAGTTCTTTGAGAATCAGCCCAGTAGTGTCTTACTCCTTTACAACAAGATCCTTTTGAGACCGGTAAATAACCTTAATTGATGGTCAGTTAGGCATAATATCTAATAGTCAAGTACCATCATGGGGTGGTTCACCACGCATGCTTCTGACCGACCATTTCCAGAGAAATGAAGGATCAGACTCAAATGAGTAGTCCTTCAATCAGCTGTTTTTAGCCTCAGCATATGTCTCTCAAAGGTTGTTGCATTTAGTATCTGGATTTACTCGAGGGTCTTACTTTCATCTACCAGAAATTTCACACTTTGCAGCTTCCACTCTGTAGTCTGCGATATGGATGCACACTCTCCCTTCATTTGGTGTAATTGAAGCACAGAGCCAATGGGCATATTCCATTAGCATGGCTATTTATACCTCCTCTGCAGCCTCTATCAATGGTCAAGTGTTGTAACAGCATTATAAATGGTCCTCTCATGTAGAAGCGAGGTACAATCAGTAGCTGTGCATATGCACAAATTCACTAGGGAATGCCTATTGCATTAAGGATTTCAATCAAACACTGAGAAAAGTGTTGTAACAGCATTATAAATTTAAACCGGCTTTGCCTGCTAAATACTAGACATTTCATAAATACATGCAACTATCACAGATTGCCCAGTTTAATAAGAAATAAAATATTTCAATAAGTGGAATTACATTTTTACATGATAGAATATGTTTGTGATAGAAATTCAGCATTGAAGTACCTTTTGAATCTGATTTTTATTTTCAGTTTTCTCAGTTCGTTTCTTGGTCTTGTAAAACTGCACAGGTGCTCAAAATTAGTATTTAAATACTTTTAAGATCTTCCAAAAACATAGCTTAACCTCAATAAAAATGTTTAAAGCAAGGGTGTTTGTTTAGGGAAGGAACATCTGAGCCTTGAGATGGTTGTATCTTCTCGGGCTCTGCTTAAGTGCCGGGGGTGTGCATTGTCCAACTGTCGTAGAATCTGTTAGTGGAAGCTTCAATATGCCCTCCCAGTCTTATGCTAAGGTGGGGCCTGCATGTGGAATGAAAAATCTGGAAGCCAGGGTTCCTTCTGCAGTGTAAGGATGGCCAACATGTTGGTCTTCCATTGATGAAGGCTTGAGGTGTGGACGAAAGCGACCACAGTGTGAGGAGTGCTGTTACATTCCCGAAAAGACTGGGTTTGTAGATGTTCTTGATCCCTGTAGAGCGTAGCAATTAGGAGAGATGGGGAGGAACTAGCTGGGGAGGAACGAGCGAATACCCCTTGAAAGGTAGGCTGCAGGTCTCACAGTATGATGATAGGCTCCTTTCCTTTCTTCCGGAGATGTAGACCTGAAACCTGTGTGTGGTGAGGTGCTTGTTACAGAAGGTGTAATTCTTTAAAACAGAAAGGATCCATAGAGAAGAAAGACTTTTTAGACCCTCTGCCTCCAGGAGCCTGTCTGAGAGGGTGCAAAATGTTCCTAAAGCTTCAGCAGTGTTTTTTGTTTATTGGGAGGAGGCCAGGATGATGGCTATGCTGAGGGAACTTTAAAAATCCGACTGGCACATTGAAGCGAAAGTGGAATTAGTTGCAGGGAATCTATAGGAATTAAAGTCCAGTATGCAGAAATATGAAAGGGGCATTAGCAGGCTTGACACAAATGTTATCTCTTTGGAATTTGGGGCTGCAGATCCCAGCAGTGACATTCCTCATAGAGACTGTTTTCAATAATGTGTCAATTCTTCAGTTTTTAGAGACCAAGGTAGAACAGGTGGAGAATATGGTGAGGAGCAAAGCCCAGCAGTGAATGTCTGGGGACTCTCAGGGAGCATCCTGTGGCTGAAGGTTAAAAAAAATTCTACTGTGATGTAGACCTTGAAGAGGTGATGGGTCCAGATTCTATGTGGCAGATGGAGGTGACCATCAAGCTTCCAACAAGGAGCCCACTAAGGAATGAGTCCGAGTTGGTCACGCATATGGGGGACCTGATTAGTGTTGGACACAGGAACTTGATCACAAAAACACCAGTGAAGAGGGCTGACCTCTGGATCTCTGGGCAGCGAGTTCACCTGTTTCCAAACATGCATCGTTCTGTGCTTCTGAGAAGGTAAGAAGTGTAGCCGATTAAAATAAGAGATCTTATCCAAGGACTTTCCTCTAGTTTTAATCTAGGCTTAGAATAAAGCTGGGCAGGAGGAATTACAGATTTACCCAACCTGATGCTTTGAACTTACTTAGGTCACATAGCCTAGATGCCTGCGTTGCCACCCTTGCATCCATAGTCATAACTTAGAGAAAACAAAACTCACTTAAACCATAAAGAGCATTGTCAGAATTTTTGGAGACCACATTAAGCACAATAACCTTGGCGAAGCACAGCTCAAAATTTCAGCATTAGGTATGAATCTAGGCAATTGAACAGAAAGGACTATAAGTCCCTCCCAGAGTATCTCAATTGTTTCTAATCATAAGCATTATTGATACAGGGAACCAATACCAGTTGCTCAATTACTGTTGTGCTATGGAATCTACTAATGACCCTGTCTCCTTGGACTCTCAAAGAATGCCAAACATTTCAAGGTGCTGCTTGGTGGAGGGAATTATTTCTCATTTAAAATGCTTGGCTTTCTATTCATCAAGGCTGTCGCGTATTCCATGATTTTTCAGCCCTTGCCTCTGATCTGATAGAACCTTTTGTCTGCGTCAGGCTGCCAGACCAATACTTATTGTCAGGGACACACTGTGAACGATTCCAAAACCTCTCTAATTCCTATGTCAGATGAGGATGCTAACCCAGATATTTTTTAAATTAATGTTTATTTGTTTTTTTCGTTTAAATAACAGTTGATTTATAGGTTTTATATAGCGCTAGCTAGACCTGAAGGTATCGGAGCGCTTTACATATAATGCGAGATCGTTTGATTGAAGTACATGCACATATACAGACAAAGAAAATCGTTGTGCAGTCAAGGTAGCTACAATATGCAGACATTAGAACAGCATAAAAGGGGTGAATGACATCTGAAACAATCAAACGAACGACGCAACAGGTCTAGTTACATTGGATGTGAGCTTTGGGAACATAGCTCATTTTGCATGCATGTTAAAGAATTTGTTGAGCAGTAGGTATTTAAGGTCCTGTTTGAAACTGGAAAGGGATGGGTTGCAGCAGAGATCTCTAGGGAGTAAGTTCCAGATCCTAGGTGCATTTCCAGAGAATGAGCGTGTCTGGGAGGATTTCTTTTTCAGTTTGGGAGGTATGAGAAGAAGTGAGTTGGAGCTTCTCAGAGTCCTGGCTCTTCCTGCTTTCGAGAGTTTGGTATCTAGATAGTTGGGGTTATGAGTATGAAGGGCTTTGTGGGTGATGCAAGCAGTTTTGTAGATACATCTTCTTTCGATGGGAAGCCAATTGAGGTTCTTGAGAGCCAGTGAGATGTGGTCAAACCATTTAAAACCTGTTAGGAGCCAGGCCGCCATGTTGAGAACTGTTCTTAGGGGGGCACGGTGACTTTTCGGAGTTCCTGTGAGGATGGCGTTGCCATAATCCAGTTTTGAGAGAACTAGGGATTGCACTACCATCTTAAAATCATCAGGGGGAATGAATGGTTTGATTTTCTTGAGGTATTTTAGTGTGTAAAGCGCTCCTTTGGCTGAATAGTTGATGTGGTCCTTCATTGACATGTTTTTGTCCAGGGTGATGCCCAGGGACTTTACGGAGTTGGACAGTGTGAGAGAACAATTTTGGGCATCCAAGTTCTTGAGCCAGTCTTGGATTGGCAGAGGGTTGTTTTGGAGGGAGAAAAGTAATAGTTCAGTTTTGTTGGGGTTCAACTTTAAGTGGATGGTGTTAAGCCAAATCTGTATCTTGCTTAGTGTAGTGTTTAGATGTAGGATGTCACTGGGTGATTTAATTTTGTAGTAGAGTTGGGTGTCATCAGCATATAGGTGATATCTGACCCTGCTTGGTTCAGGATAACAGTAAGGGGTTCCATGAAGAGATTGAAAAGTGAAGGGGAGAGAATTGAGTCTTGGGGTACACCATGAGGAACTAGTGTAGGTTTCGAGTGTCAGTTGTTGATTTTTATTTGTTGCGAGCGATGTTGCAGGTAAGATGTGAACCATCTTAAGACAGTGCCATTGATACCAGTGTGGTTCTTGAGTGTCTTGAGTAATGCAGGGTGATTTATGGTATCAAAATCCACTGATAAATCAAATAGGATTAGGAGGCATGCGTCACCTTCATCTAAGGATCTGTGAATGTCATCTGAGATATTGAGCATAGACGTTTCTGTGCTACAGCCTTTCCTGAATCCTGATTGGAAGTTGTCATGGAGGTTGAATTCGTCTATATGTTGGTTAAGTTGTAGTAGGACGCACTTCTCCATTGTTTTGGCTAGGAACGGGAGGTTGATGATAGGTCTGAGGTTATTGAGGTCAATACGGCCTGCCCCTTGTTTTTTGAATATGGGTGTGATGTGGCCTAATTGGATGGAGTTAGGTACACGGCCTGAGGAAAGAAATGTGTTGATGATTTTTGTCCACAACAGGGCGATGATATGTAGATGGAAGGGGGTCAGTACTGTGGGATGTGGACTTCAAGTTCGCAATTATATTGAAGACTTCATTTTCTATCATGGGTTTGATGTCAGACCAATTAGCATTGTTTTTCAGTTGAAGGAGATCATAGTTGACATTAGTTTTTCTTGGGGCCATTCGGACATTGGTTAAATCTGGAGTAGGGCTACCGTGGAGGGATATGAGACAGTGGGGGATGTTAGTAGGGATGTCAGATTTGTGACTTGGATGATGGAGTGCTCAAAGTTGACAATTTCTTTACAGCCAATTACCCCCAGAAGTGGGTGTCTTTGAACAAGCTGTTTTAAGAGAAATAGAACAATTGGAAGTGACAAACAGAGACAAAACCTTTTTTAATTTGAACACAGCAGAAAGGAAAGCCCTAGAAGAACTAAGGGAGGATTCAACAATAGTTATAAAATCCGCAGACAAAGGCAGTAGCTATTGTGATCCAAGGCAGAGAAATGTACAAGAATGAATGTTTACGCCTTCTGAGTGACAGGAGAAACTATACGATCTTAGAAAGGGATCTCTCTGAAGAGGGAAATCAGTACTCATATTGAAGAGGCTGTCTCCAATAGTTGGATTAGTCAGAAGGAAGCTTTGTTTCTGTGCAACCAACACCCCACGGTACCGTATTTTTATACTCTACCGAAAGTTCATAAACCTACACGTCCTCCGCCTGGTCGTCCCATAGTTTCAGGGATAAATTCAGTCCTGGAACCTCTCTCCAAATTTTGTGATGTCTACCTGCGCCCCATAGTACAGAGAATGCCGGCGTACTTGAAAGACACGCGTGAGGTTTTAAACCTCATTAAAGAACTAGAATTTGACCCCGCAAAGGAACTACTGATTGGTCTTGATATTGAGTCACTGTATACCAATATCCCTCAGGGGGAGACCCTGAGGGTTATTGAGGATATACTGTTCAGAGAAGAGTGGGAATATCAAACTCCTAGAGCCTTCATTCTGTGTATGATGGAAATAGCTCTCCCAAAGAACTTTTTCCAATACGAAGACACTTTTTATTTGCAAGTCCATGGAACATCCATGGGTAGTTCCTTCTGCTCGAGTCTGGCTTGTCTATATGTCTCACACTTTGAAGGAGAGAACATCTACTCACAGAATAACCCTTACTTTGACCATATAAGGGTGTGGAGAAGATATATAGACGACGTGTTGTTAATTTGGAGAGGAGATAAACCAACAGCAGAAGACTTTTTGAATTGGCTGAATGAGAGGAATCCCTTCCTGTTTTTCACTGGAACCATGACTAATGATTGCTTGGCATTCCTTGACCTTAACATCAAGGCAGAAAATGGACGGCTTGTGAGTAGTGTGTTCCATAAACCAACAGATAGGAACAACCTACTATCATTTAAAAGCTTCCACCCTAGTTCCTTGAGGGAGAATCTCCAGTACGGACAGTTCCTGCGCTTGCGTAGGAACTGTTCAGAACTAACGGAATTCAATAGAGAAGCAGAGATGTTGAGCAAGAAGCTACGTGATCGAGATTACCCTGAACAAGTGATCAAGAATGCACGTAAACGTGCTAAAAACAATAACAGAGAGGCTCTCCTGGAAACTCACCAGCGAGAGCAGGAAAATAGAGCTATTTCTGTTACAACATACAACACTACATCCAATCAAATGAAGAAGATTGTACAGAAACATTGGCGCATATTGAATTCAAATGGCCTGAACCAGCCATCCCCATTGTTCTCCTTTAAAAAGAGTGGGAGCATAAAAGACATGGTGGTCCATACGAGACCTAGGACACAGAGTCCGACGGAAAGGGGGAGAGAGAATCGCTGGCACCTACCTCCAGTGATGGGCCACTATGCTTGTCGCTATTGTAAAGCATGCCCTCAGACAATAAATGGGAAGAGCGTAGATATTGGCCTTAACCAACCATGGGAATTGAGGAAACGCACCACCTGTAATTCCGATAATGTGATCTATCTTTTGAAATGCCCATGCAGATTACAATATGTGGGCATGACGACGCGCTGTGTCAAGATCCGAATCCTAGAACATATGAGTAATATACGTTGTGGCAGAACGAATAAGAAACTCACAACCCACTTCAAAGAGAGGGGTCACACTGAAACAAACTTTATATGGACAGTCATTGACAGACCATATATTCCACCAAATGTCAGTGACAGTACGAACTTCCTCTTTGTTAGAGAACAGAGATGGATGAACAGACTGCACAGCGATGGTCATGGTTTGAATGACTTTATCCCTTGGTATCAGCTTCATGGGATAACAAGTAACTAAGAAATAGAAGACTCTGAATTGGAACATTTTGGTTCCGCGTGCAGGAGTTTTCTCCCTGCCACTTGAGTTATATGTGGGCATTAGTTGAGATTTTTTTTATAATAAATATTATGAGAAAGGCTTCTCTGCAAACATTGGTTTATTATTGTAAGACCCACAAAAGTTATTTGTTGTGGCCCGACGACCTGATAAGAAGGGAGAGAAAGGTACAGGAAAATTACAAATTTTAAGACTCACAAGGTTACTTTTTCTGGCCCGACAATCTCATAAGAAGGAGAAATAGGTACATGAAAATTACAAATTTTTGTGACGGACACACAAGTACTGGATAGAGGAGAGTGTTGTCGGTTTGATTAAAATGAGACAAATTTCCGTCCCTCACCCTTTATATCGTTTTAGATATAAGAATATAGAGAGAGATAGTGACCAGGAACCCCTTCAAAATCCTGCTTTCGGCATGTTTTATTTTCCCGTGGCGTTACCTAGAAAGGGAACTTTCAGAGGGCGGTAACTCTAAGATGGCCACCAAAAGTAACAGACATAGCTCTATATTGGTATCACTCTAGTTGTTTCCAGACCGGATCTAGACTCAATCACGTGACGGCCGCAGGAACACTAATAAGCCGCCAGAACAAGGGTATGGCATCGTCGGAGGACCCGATTGGGGTCATAGGACGAACGCCGGTCTTTGAAGAAGTAAGTGGGGTGGTTACAATAAATGGTGGTCCGGGTATTTACCATGCAGATAGCCGGTCCCCCGAGGAATTGAGGAGAGTATCCCTGTTGGTCTAGTGCGCATTCTTATCAGCGTAAAAAGAGGAAGTTCTGGTTGGGACTCCCGACGCTGGGAGTCTCGTTGAATTAAGCAGAAACTTTGACTTACGAGCAATGGTCTCTTGTTCACAAGAAGATCTAGGGGCAAGTGAGGCATATCACACCCCCTTTTTTTGCTAGTGAGAAGACTTTTCAATGTTGGGTTAATTACGTTTCCTTGTGTCTTTGCATACAGAGTGTGACAATAAGACAGCGTTTCCCCGGCGGTCCCGGGTTCAGAGAAGTTCTTGTAAACTCGGGTAAGACGTGGGTTTTTACTTACCAAGCTTTCGGGGCACAGTTTCTCTTGTTTTGGCACTAAAGGGGCACAAGAGGGCATGTGTTTACGCATAATAAAGGAATTGTTAGCAACACACCACTTCACGGTTGTCAGTGTGATTTTAAACCACATGCATATGTTTTTTTACAAACTAGAGGTATAACTAAAGAGACAAAAAAATCGAGCACAACATAGAGGTGTACTAAAGAGGGTGAAGGGAAATTACATGAAAGAAAGTTGTTAAAAAGGGACTGACACAGAATTATTATGTGTTACTTTCCCCACAGAAAATGTTTTCCCTCCATACATAGTAGGAGGTTTATTGGAAAATAAGAAATTTTAGAACAGAGTGCCACAGAACCCACAACACGGGTTGTGACCTTAAACATTAAGGGATCCACACCCTGAAGAAGGCCGCATTGACCCCAGGGGGCTAATTGAAGAGGCCGAAACATGTTGGTACTTGCAGTAGGGATTTAGGGGTCGTTACCCCTCCTGTATATCCCTAATTCATTTTTAATCCAGTCAAGGGGAACCAAGAATAAAGGTAATCACTAGGTATCTCCTTAGACTGTTTTACTCTATCTTTTCTGCACTTGAGATCCCTTAAGGGAAAGCTTTCCCTATCACTTATACTTTTCTGTTTTCTTTTTTAACCTTCTCCCTCACCCCTAAAAAACAGCGCTCCGTCCAGTGTGTTGGTCTGCACCTGGACGTCTGCAGCGGCCCTATGATGAAGCATGCCACCGCATAGTGGGTGAGGGCAGTATTAAGAAATTCTTTAATTTTCCTACTCTCATTATTTTCTCTCGTCTTAGATATACCATAGAGATATAACAGGGGACAGGAACCTTTTACCACAATCTAGGTTAGTATCCCTGATCCTGTTTTTTATAGTCCTTCTCTCTTTTGTGAGTCTTGATACTTTGAAAGGGGAGTCTGAGAAGGCTCATTCCCTGGTCTCTTTTTTGTGATTTTGAGGTTAGTAGGGATGTCAGATTTGTGACTTGGATGATGCAGTGCTCAAAGTTGACAATTTCTTTACAGCCTTCATTGGTGGCTCTTTCTTCGTGTGGGAAGTTAAGGGTGGTCTGTCGTTTAATGATGTTGAAGAGCTCCCTGGGTCTGTTCTTAGCGCTTTCAAGTTGGTTGCTAAAGGAAGTGTTTTTTTCTCTAAAGATGTGTTTCTTATAGGAAAGTCATACATTTCTTAGGAGCGAGAGGTGCACTGTAGAGGAGTTCTGTTTCCATATCCTTTCTGACTGTCTGAGTTGTCTCCTCGCGTTGTTAAGATCTGAGTTGAACCAGGATTTTGACATCAGTCATCACTGTATTATAGTGGGTGGTGAGGTCATCAACAGTGTGAGTGAGAGGTTGATACTGTAGTTGGTCACAGATCCTAGATTCCAATTCATTTATTGGGATTTGTTTGATGTTCCTAGCCCAGTGCATATGTTTGCAGGGTGGGATCTGGAGAGGGTATTGATATTAAACAGTATGAGATGGTGGTCTGACCAGTCGATGGGTGTGATGTATCAAAGTGAGACAAGCTCATTTTTGGTGATAATCGCATCAAGAGTGGAGCCTTTAGTAAGAGTCAGATTGTTGCAGAGTTGTTTGAGGTAGTTTATTTCAAGAAGGTTTGTAAGGTTACGGACTGTGTTGTCTTCTGCATTGTTCTAGTGTATATTGAAGTCACCCAGGAACACGTCATTCGAGTCAGTTAGGGAGCCCCGTGTTACTCGGTCAGTTATTTCTTCTGAAAAGAGGGTGCAATCACCAGGTGGATGGTAGATGGTGTGAAGTTTGATAAGAGAGGTGCCTTTGGCAGTACGTTCTACTCCAAGGTACTCAAAAGTCAAGTATTTTGAGGTCTTTAAGGTGGAAAGATGAATACCTTCTTTGTGGATTATTGCCAGTCTGCCACCTATTCTCCTTGGTCTGTCCTGTATAATGATGGTGTAGCCAGGTGGTGTGAGCAGGACTTGTATGGGGGTCGAGTGTTCATTAAGCCAGGTTTCGGTGAGGAATGCGATATCAATTTCTTCCTCAAGTATAGCTTCGGCTATCTCTGTGGCGTGTTTGACTGCTTATCTGCTGTTGAGGAGCATGCATGTTAGAGTGGTCGAACTATTGTTTGTGGTATGTTGTGTCTGAATGGTGGTGTATTGAGCAGGTGGTCTAGGCGAGGTGAGCATTCAAGGGATTCTATTTGTGCCCATGATTACTGGGATTGTGGAAGGAGGCTTGTGGACCATTTCCTGGTTCATTGTGATGTAAGATTCACTAAGAAGATCAGCTTCCAGAGTGGATATGGGGCTCAGAGCTCGGTGGGGCTGTGGGACGAACGACTCAATGAAATCGAGCTTCAATTGGTGTGTCAGCTGACAGTTGGAGAACCTATAAGAGTGGATATCTTCTCCATACCAGGAGTGTGATAGCAGGTTAACTTGGCCTGTATCGAAAGGTCCTTTTTTACGTGTGAGATGTCTCTATCTAGAGAATCACATTTTTGTTCTATTCGGTTCAGGATCTTGGTAAGTATGTCCGTGTGACTTCCATCTCTGAAAGTGGGAGGATAAGGGGCAGGTCTCGTGCTTAAAGAGGGTGAGTGAGATTCGCTATAGGGGAGACCAGTGTCATTGAGGTTGGAAAGGCAGACAGTTTGTGCGAGCTGAGTAGGGTCTACATTAGGAGAGCGGTTTGAGTCCGTAGGGGAATCAGTGTCGGATGGTCTTGATTTGGGGCTGTCACCATCAGGCTCGGGGTGTGTGTCAGCGAGTTTAGTTACTGTGTCTTCGTTGTTTAGGGTGGGTGCAATTGAAGTCATTCTCGAGAATACTTGGCGGGGGTGTGTGTCCAGGGGGGGTACCAAAGTTGCATAGAGTGTCAGAGGGTGCAGCAAAGGTGCAAAGCGATTCAGTGGAGTCAAGGAGGTGAGAAGTTGGAGGGTTGATGGTTGGAGGGAAAGGGGAGAGGGGAGTTTGGGGCACATGACCATGTTGTGTTATTAAAGCGAGAAATGACGGGAGTGTCAGTCAAAGATGGTGAGGTGACGGTCTGTAGCTTGTATAAGTATGTTCCCTGTCCTGAAAATAGAGATGGAGATTTACCCTTTAAAGGTTAGGGAGGCAGAAGTGGTGAGTTTAGTTCCGTAAGGGATTTTGATTGATTTAGTAACTTGTAGGTGGAGAAGGAAGATGTTTCTCCACTTTGCAGGGCATATTGAGTAGAAGACAAAGTCGGTTTTCTTGTTGCCATTGCTCACGCAGTGGTAGGTATCAGCTATTAGTGTTTCCGGAAGTTGTTTCAGTAGGCTGTGTTTGAAATTCTTTTTTGCATTATTAGAGATATTTTTAGGAAAGCTGATGCTCCATGAGTTAGTGCCATATCTCTTGAGTGCAGTGTCGAGGGGCTTGGGGAGGAACATAGTAAGAGACGCTCAAGGTCTGGACACAGACGTCCAGCAAGTTTAGGAGAGGTAATGGCTGTGCCAAGAATTGATGACTGGTAGGCCACTATGAAGGAGTATTGCTTCACATTGAATGAGTTTATCTAATTTGAAGTGCAGGAGCACTTCAATGGTGATCAAAGCTTAAATGTCTGTCATCAAGGAGTTAAATAGATATGGAAATATAGAATTTTGCAATTCTAATTATTCTCTAAAACACAAGATAAATGTTGATAAATACCAATAAGTTGGGCAAAGAATAAATATGGGTAACTACCATAATAACAAGCATTTGCAATGCAATAGGTCTCGCATTATTAAAGTTTGAGCTATTGGCATTGCTAAATAATGCAACACCAATAGCTCAAACTTTAATAATGCGAGAGTTTGAGCTATTTTTATTGTAAATGACATTGCCTTTTATTTATGTTTTGGTTTTGAAACATAAATAAAAGCCATTGTCATTTACAATGCCAATAGGTCAAACTCGCGTAAATGCGAGACCTATTGCATTGCAAATGCTTGTTGTTACCGAAAAGCCCTTTCCACTGCGCATACTGGCTCCTTTAACGTTACTCACAAAAACAAACAAGTACAGGTAAAGCACGAGATGGCTTCGTGTAACCAAAAGCACAATGTTCCAGCACTGGAATTATAATCAACATAGTGGCAGAACTTAAATCCCAATGGCAGGAGTCAGGAGGCCTCACAAGGAACATATTAACCTGTAATAATGTGCTAGAATCTGTTGGAGGAATATGGTTAAAGACCAGTGTGCACACTGATGAGAGGCCTGTGAGTCCAGGACAGTGTCTCCTATGAATGAGCAGTGCGGACCCTGAGTAACAGTCTCTTAATCATGCAGTTTTGCCATCTGCACTAGTCCTGTTATCATCAGCGCTATTCTTATTGTTGTCATCGGCACTAGTCTCGTTGTCATTGGCACTAGTCTCATTGTTGTCATCGGCACTAGTCTCATTGTTATCATCAGCGCTATTTTCGTTGTTGTCATTAGTGTTGTCATCAGCACTAGTCTCATTGTTGTCATCAGCGCTATTCTCACTGTTCTCGTTAGCACTAGTCCCACTGTTATCATCAGAGCTATAGTCATTGTTATCATCAGTGCTATTCTCATTGTTGTCATGAGCACTAGTCCCATTGTTATCATCAGAGCTATTTTCATTGTTATCATCACCACTAGTCCTGTTGTTATCATCAGGGCTATTCTCATTGTTGTCATGGGCACTAGTCCCATGGTTATCAGTGTTATTCTCATTGCTGTCATGAGCAATAGTCCCATTGTTATCATCAGTGCTATTCTCATTGTTGGCATCGGCACTAGTCCCATTGTTATCATCAGTGCTATTCTCATTGTTGGCATCGGCACTAGTCCCATTGTTATCATCAGTGCTATTCTCATTGTTGGCATCGGCACTAGTCCCATTGTTATCATCAGTGCTATTCTCATTGTTGGCATCGGCACTAGTCCCATTGTTATTATCAGTGCTATTCTCATTGTTGTCAGGAGCACTAGTCCCATTGTTATCATCAGCGCTATTCTCATTGTTGTCATGGGCACTAGTGCCATGGTTATCAGTGCAATTCTCATTGTTGTCATGGGCACTAGTCCCATTGTTATCATCAGTGCTATTCTCATTGTTGGCATCGTCACTAGTCCCATTGTTATAATCAGTGCTATTCTCATTGTTGGCATCGGCACTAGTTCCATTGTTATTATCAGTGCTATTCTCATTGTTCGCATCGGCACTAGTCCCATTGTTATCATCAGTGCTAGTCTCATTGTTGGCATCGGCACTAGTCCCATTGTTATCATCAGTGCTATTCTCATTGTTGTCAGGAGCACTAGTCCCATTGGTATCATCAGCGCTATTCTCATTGCTGTCATGGGCACTAGTCCCATGGTTGTCAGTGCTATACTCATTGTTGGCATCGGCACTAGTCCCATTGTTATCATCAGTGCTATTCTCATTGTTGGCATCGGCACTAGTCCCATTGTTATCATCAGTGCTATTCTCATTGTTGGCATCGGCACTAGTCCCATGGTTATCACTGCTATTCTCATTGTTGGCATCGGCACTAGTCCCATTGGTATCATCAGTGCTATTCTCATTGTTGGCATGGGCACTAGTCCCATTGGTATCATCAGCGCTATTCTCATTGTTGGCATCGGCACTAGTCCCATTGGTATCATCAGTGCTATTCTCATTGTTGTCATGGGCACTAGTCCCATGGTTATCAGTGCTATTCTCATGGTTGGCATCGGCACTAGTCCCATTGGTATCATCAGTGCTATTCTCATTGTAGGCATCGGCACTAGTCCCATTGTTATCATCAGTGCTATTCTCATTGTTGTCATGAGCACTAGTCCTATGGTTATCAGTGCTATTCTCATTGCTGTCATGAGCACTAGTCCCATTGTTATCATCAGTGCTATTCTCATTGTTGGCATCGGCACTAGTCCCATTGTTATCATCAGTGCTATTCTCATTGTTGGCATCGGCACTAGTCCCATTGTTATCATCAGTGCTATTCTCATTGTTATCATCAGTGCTATTCTCATTGTTGGCATTGGCACTAGTCCCATTGGTATCATCAGCGCTATTCTCATTGTTGTCATGGGCACTAGTCCCATGGTTATCAGTGCTATTCTCATTGTTGGCATCGGCACTAGTCCCATTGTTATCATCAGTGCTATTCTCATTGTTGTCATGAGCACTAGTCCTATGGTTATCAGTGCTATTCTCATTGCTGTCATGCGCACTAGTCCCATTGTTATCATCAGTGCTATTCTCATTGTTGGCATCGGCACTAGTCCCATTGTTATCAGTGCTATTCTCATTGTTGGCATCGGCACTAGTCCCATTGTTATCAGTGCTATTCTCATTGTTGGCATCAGCACTAGTCCCATTGTTATCATCAGTGCTATTCTCATTGTTGACATCGGCACTAGTCCCATTGTTATCATCAGTGCTATTCTCATTGTTATCATCAGTGCTAATCTCATTGTTGGCATCTGCACTAGTTCCATTGTTATCATCCGTGCTATTCTCATTGTTCGCATCAGCACTAGTCCCATTGTTATCATCAGTGCTATTCTCATTGTTCGCATCGGCACTAGTCCCATTGTTATCATCAGTGCTATCCTCATTGTTGTCAGGAGCACTAGTCCCATTGGTATCATCAGCGCTATTCTCATTGTTGTCATGGGCACTAGTCCCATGGTTATCAGTGCTATTCTCATTGTTGTCATGGGCACTAGTCCCATTGTTATCATCAGTGCTATTCTCATTGTTGTCATGGGCACAAGTCCCATTGTTATCAGTGCTATTCTCATTGTTGGCATGGGCACTAGTCCCATTGTTATCATCAGTGCTATTCTCATTGTTGGTATCGGCACTAGTCCCATTGGTATCATCAGCGCTATTCTCATTGTTGGCATCGGCACTAGTCCCATTGTTATCATCAGTGCTATTCTCATTGTTGGCATCGGCACTAGTCCCATTGGTATCATCAGCGCTATTCTCATTGTTGTCTTGGGCACTAGTCCCATGGTTATCAGTGCTATTCTCATTGTTGTCATGGGCACTAGTCCCATTGTTATCATCAGTGCTATTCTCATTGTTGGCATCGGCACTAGTCCCATTGTTATCATCAGTGCTATTCTCATTGTTGGCATCGGCACTAGTCCCATTGTTATCATCAATGCTATTCTCATTGTTGTCATGGGCACTAGTTCCATTGTTATCATCAGTGCTATTCTCATTGTTTGCGTCCACACTAGTCCCATTCTTATCATCAGTGCTATTCTCATTGTTGGCATCGGCACTAGTCCCATTGTTATCATCAGTGCTATTCTCATTGTTGGCATCGGCACTAGTCCCATTGGTATCATCATCGCTATTCTCATTGTTATCATGGGCACTAGTCCCATTGGTATCATCAGCGCTATTCTCATTGTTGTCATGGGCACTAGTCCCATGGTTATCAGTGCTATTCTCATTGTTGGCATCGGCACTAGTCCCATTGGTATGTGCTATTCTCATTGTTGGCATCGGCACTAGTCCCATTGTTATCATCAGTGCTATTCTCATTGTTGTCAGGAGCACTAGTCCCATTGGTATCATCAGCGCTATTCTCATTGTTGTCATGGGCACTAGTCCCATAGTTATCAGTGCTATTCTCATTGTTGTCATGGGCACTAGTTCCATTGTTATCATCAGTGCTATTCTCATTGTTTGCATCGGCACTAGTCCCATTCTTATCATCAGTGCTATTCTCATTGTTGGCATCGGCACTAGTCCCATTGTTATCATCAGTGCTATTCTCATTGTTGGCATCGGCACTAGTCCCATTGGTATCATCATCGCTATTCTCATTGTTGTCATGGGCACTAGTCCCATTCGTATCATCAGCGCTATTCTCATTGTTGTCATGGGCACTAGTCCCATGGTTATCAGTGCTATTCTCATTGTTGGCATCGGCACTAGTCCCATTGGTATCATCAGCGCTATTCTCATTGTTGTCATGGGCACTAGTCCCATTGGTATCATCAGTGCTATTCTCATTGTTGACGTCGGCACTAGTCCCATTGGTATCATCAGTGCTATTCTCATTGTTGGCATCGGCACTAGTCCCATTGGTATCATCAGCGCTATTCTCATTGTTGTCATGGGCACTAGTCCCATGGTTATCAGTGCTATTCTCATTGTTGGCATCGGCACTAGTCCCATTGGTATCATCAGTGCTATTCTCATTCTTATCATCAGTGCTATTCTCATTGTTGGCATCAGCACTAGTCCCATTGGTATCATCAGCGCTATTCTCATTGTTGTCATGGGCACTAGTTCCATGGTTATCAGTGCTATTCTCATTGTTGGCTTCGGCACTAGTCCCATTGTTATCATCAGTGCTATTCTCATTGTAGGCATCGGCACTAGTCCCATTGTTATCATCAGTGCTATTCTCATTATTGTCATGAGCGCTAGTCCTATGGTTATCAGTGCTATTCTCATTGCTGTCATGTGCACTAGTCCCATTGTTATCATCAGTGCTATTCTCATTGTTGGCATCGGCACTAGTCCCATTGTTATCAGTGCTATTCTCATTGTTGGCATCGGCACTAGTCCCATTGTTATCATCAGTGCTATTCTCATTGTTGGCATCGGCACTAGTCCCATTGTTACCATCAGTGCTATTCTCATTGTTATCATCAGTGCTATTCTCATTGTTGGCATGGGCACTAGTCCCATTGTTATCATCAGTGCTATTCTCATTGTTGGTATCGGCACTAGTCCCATTGATATCATCAGCGCTATTCTCATTGTTGGCATCGGCACTAGTCCCATTGTTATCATCAGTGCTATTCTCATTGTTGGCATCGGCACTAGTCCCATTGGTATCATCAGCGCTATTCTCATTGTTGTCTTGGGCACTAGTCCCATGGTTATCAGTGCTATTCTCATTGTTGTCATGGGCACTAGTCCCATTGTTATCATCAGTGCTATTCTCATTGTTGGCATCGGCACTAGTCCCATTGTTATCATCAGTGCTATTCTCATTGTTGGCATCAGCACTAGTCCCATTGTTATCATCAGTGCTATTCTCATTGTTGTCATGGGCACTAGTTCCATTGTTATCATCAGTGCTATTCTCATTGTTTGCGTCCACACTAGTCCCATTGTTATCATCAGTGCTATTCTCATTGTTGGCATCGGCACTAGTCCCATTGTTATCATCAGTGCTATTCTCATTGTTGGCATCGGCACTAGTCCCATTGGTATCATCATCGCTATTCTCATTGTTGTCATGGGCACTAGTCCCATTGGTATCATCAGCGCTATTCTCATTGTTGTCATGGGCACTAGTCCCATGGTTATCAGTGCTATTCTCATTGTTGGCATCGGCACTAGTCCCATTGGTATCATCAGCGCTATTCTCATTGTTGTCATGGGCACTAGTCCCATTGGTATCATCAGTGCTATTCTCATTGTTGGCATCGGCACTAGTCCCATTGGTATCATCAGTGCTATTCTCATTGTTGGCATCGGCACTAGTCCCATTGGTATCATCAGCGCTATTCTCATTGTTGTCATGGGCACTAGTCCCATGGTTATCAGTGCTATTCTCATTGTTGGCATCAGCACTAGTCCCATTGGTATCATCAGTGCTATTCTCATTGTTGGCATCGGCACTAGTCCCATTGGTATCATCAGCGCTATTCTCATTGTTGTCATGGGCACTAGTCCCATTGGTATCATCAGTGCTATTCTCATTGTTGGCATCGGCACTAGTCCCATTGGTATCATCAGTGCTATTCTCATTGTTATCATCAGTGCTATTCTCATTGTTGGCATCAGCACTAGTCCCATTGGTATCATCAGCGCTATTCTCATTGTTGTCATGGGCACTAGTCCCATGGTTATCAGTGCTATTCTCATTGTTGGCTTCGGCACTAGTCCCATTGTTATCATCAGTGCTATTCTCATTGTAGGCATCGGCACTAGTCCCATTGTTATCATCAGTGCTATTCTCATTGTTGTCATGAGCGCTAGTCCTATGGTTATCAGTGCTATTCTCATTGCTGTCATGCGCACTAGTCCCATTGTTATCATCAGTGCTATTCTCATTGTTGGCATCGGCACTAGTCCCATTGTTATCAGTGCTATTCTCACTGTTGGCATCGGCACTAGTCCCATTGTTATCATCAGTGCTATTCTCATTGTTGGCATCGGCACTAGTCCCATTGTTACCATCAGTGCTATTCTCATTGTTATCATCAGTGCTATTCTCATTGTTGGCATCGGCACTAGTTCCATTGTTATCATCAGTGCTATTCTCATTGTTCGCATCAGCACTAGTCCCATTGTTATCATCAGTGCTATTCTCATTGTTGTCATGGGCACTAGTCCCATTGGTATCATCAGCGCTATTCTCATTGTTGGCATCGGCACTAGTCCCGTTGGTATCATCAGCGCTATTCTCATTGTTGTCATGGGCACTAGTCCCATGGTTATCAGTGCTATTCTCATTGTTGTCATGGGCACTAGTCCCATTGTTATCATCAGTGCTATTCTTATTGTTGTCATGGGCACTAGTCCCATTGGTATCATCAGCGCTATTCTCATTGTTGGCATCGGCACTAGTCCCATTGGTATCATCAGTGCTATTCTCATTGTTGGCATCGGCACTAGTCCCATTGGTATCATCAGTGCTATTCTCATTGTTGTCATGGGCACTAGTCCCATGGTTATCAGTGCTATTCTCATTGTTGGCATCGGCACTAGTCCCATTGGTATCATCAGTGCTATTCTCATTGTAGGCATTGGCACTAGTCCCATTGTTATCATCAGTGCTATTCTCATTGTTGTCATGAGCACTAGTCCTATGGTTATCAGTGCTATTCTCATTGCTGTCATGAGCACTAGTCCCATTGTTATCATCAGTGCTATTCTCATTGTTGGCATCGGCACTAGTCCCATTGTTATCATCAGTGCTATTCTCATTGTTGGCATCGGCACTAGTCCCATTGTTATCATCAGTGCTATTCTCATTGTTATCATCAGTGTTATTCTCATTGTTGGCATTGGCACTAGTCCCATTGGTATCATCAGCGCTATTCTCATTGTTGTCATGGGCACTAGTCCCATGGTTATCAGTGCTATTCTCATTGTTGGCATCGGCACTAGTCCCATTGTTATCATCAGTGCTATTCTCATTGTAGGCATCGACACTAGTCCCATTGTTATCATCAGGGCTATTCTCATTGTTGCCATGAGCACTAGTCCTATGGTTGTCAGTGCTATTCTCATTGCTGTCATGCGCACTAGTCCCATTGTTATCATCAGTGCTATTCTCATTGTTGGCATCGGCACTAGTCCCATTGTTATCAGTGCTATTCTCATTCTTGGCATTGGCACTAGTCCCATTGTTATCAGTGCTATTCTCATTGTTGGCAACAGCACTAGTCCCATTGTCAGTGCTATTCTCATTGTTATCATCAGTGCTATTCTCATTGTTATCATCAGTGCTATTCTCATTGTTGGCATCGGCACTAGTTCCATTGTTATCATCAGTGCTATTCTCATTGTTCGCATCAGCATTAGTCCCATTGTTATCATCAGTGCTATTCTCATTGTTGGCATCGGCACTAGTCCCATTGTTATCATCAGTGCTATCCTCATTGTTGTCAGGAGCACTAGTCCCATTGGTATCATCAGCGCTATTCTCATTGTTGTCATGGGCACTAGTCCCATGGTTATCAGTGCTATTCTCATTGTTGTCATGGGCACTAGTCCCATTGTTATCATCAGTGCTATTCTCGTTGTCATGGGCACTAGTCCCATTGTTATCAGTGCTATTCTCATTGTTGGCATGGGCACTAGTCCCATTGTTATCATCAGTGCTATTCTCATTGTTGGCATCGGCACTAGTCCCATTGGTATCATCAGCGTTATTCTCATTGTTGGCATCGGCACTAGTCCCATTGTTATCATCAGTGCTATTCTCATTGTTGGCATCGGCACTAGTCCCATTGGTATCATCAGCGCTATTCTCATTGTTGTCAGGAGCACTAGTCCCATTGGTATCGTCAGCGCTATTCTCATTGTTGTCTTGGGCACTAGTCCCATGGTTATCAGTGCTATTCTCATTGTTGTCATGGGCACTAGTCCCATTGTTATCATCAGTGCTATTCTCATTGTTGGCATGGGCACTAGTCCCATTGTTATCATCAGTGCTATTCTCATTGTTGGCATCGGCACTAGTCCCATAGTTATCATCAGTGCTATTCTCCTTGTCATGGGCACTAGTTCCATTGTTATCATCAGTGCTATTCTCATTGTTTGCGTCCACACTAGTCCCATTCTTATCATCAGTGCTATTCTCATTGTTGGCATCGGCACTAGTCCCATTGTTATCATCAGTGCTATTCTCATTGTTGGCATCGGCACTAGTCCCATTGGTATCATCATCGCTATTCTCATTGTTGTCATGGGCACTAGTCCCATTGGTATCATCAGCGCTATTCTCATTGTTGTCATGGGCACTAGTCCCATGGTTATCAGTGCTATTCTCATTGTTGGCATCGGCACTAGTCCCATTGGTATGTGCTATTCTCATTGTTGGCATCGGCACTAGTCCCATTGTTATCATCAGTGCTATTCTCATTGTTGTCAGGAGCACAAGTCCCATTGGTATCATCAGCGCTATTCTCATTGTTGTCATGGGCACTAGTCCCATGGTTATCAGTGCTATTCTCATTGTTGTCATGGGCACTAGTCCCATTGTTATCATCAGTGCTATTCTCATTGTTGGCATCGGCACTAGTCCCATTGTTATCAGTGCTATTCTCATTGTTGTCATGGGCACTAGTTTCATTGTTATCATCAGTGCTATTCTCATTGTTTGCATCGGCACTAGTCCCATTCTTATCATCAGTGCTATTCTCATTGTTGGCATCGGCACTAGTCCCATTGTTATCATCAGTGCTATTCTCATTGTTGGCATCGGCACTAGTCCCATTGGTATCATCATCGCTATTCTCATTGTTGTCATGGGCACTAGTCCCATTGGTATCATCAGCGCTATTCTCATTGTTGTCATGGGCACTCGTCCCATGGTTATCAGTGCTATTCTCATTGTTGGCATCGGCACTAGTCCCATTGGTATCATCAGTGCTATTCTCATTGTTGGCATCGGCACTAGTCCCATTGGTATCATCAGCGCTATTCTCATTGTTGTCATGGGCACTAGTCCCATTGGTATCATCAGTGCTATTCTCATTGTTGGCGTCGGCACTAGTCCCATTGGTATCATCAGTGCTATTCTCATTGTTGGCATCGGCACTAGTCCCATTGGTATCATCAGTGCTATTCTCATTGTTGTCATGGGCACTAGTCCCATGGTTATCAGTGCTATTCTCATTGTTGGCATCGGCACTAGTCCCATTGGTATCATCAGTGCTATTCTCATTGTTGGCATCGGCACTAGTCCCATTGGTATCATCAGCGCTATTCTCATTGTTGTCATGGGCACTAGTCCCATTGGTATCATCAGTGCTATTCTCATTGTTGGCATCGGCACTAGTCCCATTGGTATCATCAGTGCTATTCTCATTGTTATCATCAGTGCTATTCTCATTGTTGGCATCGGCCCTTAGTCCCATTGGTATCATCAGCGCTATTCTCATTGTTGTCATGGGCACTAGTCCCATGGTTATCAGTGCTATTCTCATTGTTGGCATCGGCACTAGTCCCATTGTTATCATCAGTGCTATTCTCATTGTAGGCATCGGCATTAGTCCCATTGTTATCATCAGTGCTATTCTCATTGTTGTCATGAGCGCTAGTCCTATGGTTATCAGTGCTATTCTCATTGCTGTCATGCGCACTAGTCCCATTGTTATCATCAGTGCTATTCTCATTGTTGGCATCAGCACTAGTCCCATTGTTATCAGTGCTATTCTCATTGTTGGCATCGGCACTAGTCCCATTGTTATCATCAGTGCTATTCTCATTGTTGGCATCGGCACTAGTCCCATTGTTACCATCAGTGCTATTCTCATTGTTATTATCAGTGCTATTCTCATTGTTGGCATCGGCACTAGTTCCATTGTTATCATCAGTGCTATTCTCATTGTTCGCATCAGCACTAGTCCCATTGTTATCATCAGTGCTATTCTCATTGTTGGCATGGGCACTAGTCCCATTGTTATCAGTGCTATCCTCATATTTGTCAGGAGCACTAGTCCCATTGGTATCATCAGCGCTATCCTCATTGTTGTCATGGGCACTAGTCCCATGGTTATCAGTGCTATTCTCATTGTTGTCATGGGCACTAGTCCCATTGTTATCATCAGTGCTATTCTCATTGTTGTCATGGGCACTAGTCCCATTGTTATCAATGCTATTCTCATTGTTGGCATGGGCACTAGTCCCATTGTTATCATCAGTGCTATTCTCATTATTGGCATCGGCACTAGTCCCATTGGTATCATCAGCGCTATTCTCATGGTTGGCATCAGCACTAGTCCCATTGTTATCATCAGTGCTATTCTCATTGTCGGCATCGGCACTAGTCCCATTGGTATCATCAGCGCTATTCTCATTGTTGTCAGGAGCACTAGTCCTATTGGTATCATCAGCGCTATTCTCATTGTTGTCATGGGCACTAGTCCCATGGTTATCAGTGCTATTCTCATTGTTGTCATGGGCACTAGTCCCATTGTTATCATCAGTGCTATTCTCATTGTTTGCGTCGGCACTAGTCCCATTCTTATCATCAGTGCTATTCTCATTGTTGGCATCGGCACTAGTCCCATTGTTATCATCAGTGCTATTCTCATTGTTGGCATCGGCACTAGTCCCATTGGTATCATCATCGCTATTCTCATTGTTGTCATGGGCACTAGTCCCATTGGTATCATCAGCGCTATTCTCATTGTTGTCATGGGCACTAGTCCCATGGTTATCAGTGCTATTCTCATTGTTGGCATCGGCATTAGTCCCATTGGTATCATCAGTGCTATTCTCATTGTTGGCATCGGCTCTAGTCCCATTGGTATCATCAGCGCTATTCTCATTGTTGTCATGGGCACTAGTCCCATTGGTATCATCAGTGCTATTCTCATTGTTGGCATCGGCACTAGTCCCATTGGTATCATCAGCGCTATTCTCATTGTTGTCATGGGCACTAGTCCCATTGGTTCATCAGTGCTATTCTCATTGTTGGCATCGGCACTAGTCCCATTGGTATCATCAGTGTTATTCTCATTATTGGCATCGGCACTAGTCCCATTGGTATCATCAGCGCTATTCTCATTGTTGTCATGGGCACTAGTCCCATTGGTATCATCAGCGCTATTCCCATTGTTGGCATCGGCACTAGTCCCATTGGTATCATCAGTGCTATTCTCATTATTGGCATCGGCACTAGTCCCATTGGTATCATCAGCGCTATTCTCATTGTTGTCATGGGCACTAGTCCCATGGTTATCAGTGCTATTCTCATTGTTGGCATCGGCACTAGTCCCATTGGGATCATCAGTGCTATTCTCATTGTTGGCATCGGCACTAGTCCCATTGGTATCATCAGCGCTATTCTCATTGTTGGCATCGGCACTAGTCCCATGGTTATCAGTGCTATTCTCATTGTTGGCATCGGCACTAGTCCCATTGTTATCATCAGTGCTATTCTCATTGTTGTCATGGGCACTAGTCCCATTGTTATCATCAGTGCTATTCTCATTGTTGGCGTCGGCACTAGTCCCATTCTTATCATCAGTGCTATTCTCATTGTTGGCATCGGCACTAGTTCCATTGTTATCATCAGTGCTATTCTCATTGTTGGCATCGGCACTAGTCCCATTGGTATGTGCTATTCTCATTGTTGGCATCGGCACTAGTCCCATTGGTATCATCAGTGCTATTCTCATTGTTGTCAGGAGCACTAGTCCCATTGGTATCATCAGCGCTATTCTCATTGTTGTCATGGGCACTAGTCCCATTGTTATCATCAGTGCTATTCTCATTGTTGGCATCGGCACTAGTCCCATTGTTATCATCAGTGCTATTCTCATTGTTGTCATGGGCACTAGTTCCATTGTTATCATCAGTGCTATTCTCATTGTTGTGCGTCGGCACTAGTCCCATTCTTATCATCAGTGCTATTCTCATTGTTGGCATCGGCACTAGTCCCATTGTTATCATCAGTGCTATTCTCATTGTTGGCATCGGCACTAGTCCCATTGGTATCATCAGTCGCTATTCTCATTGTTGTCATGGGCACTAGTCCCATAGGTATCATCAGCGCTATTCTCATTGTTGTCATGGGCACTAGTCCCATTGGTATATCAGTGCTATTCTCATTGTTGGCATCGGCACTAGTCCCATTGGTATCATCAGTGCTATTCTCATTGTTGGCATCGGCACTAGTCCCATTGTTATCATCAGTGCTATTCTCATTGTTGGCATCGGCACTAGTCCCATTGGTATCATCAGCGCTATTCTCATTGTTGTCAGGAGCACTAGTCCCATTGGTATCGTCAGCGCTATTCTCATTGTTGTCTTGGGCACTAGTCCCATGGTTATCAGTGCTATTCTCATTGTTGTCATGGGCACTAGTCCCATTGTTATCTTCAGTGCTATTCTCATTGTTGGCATGGGCACTAGTCCCATTGTTATCATCAGTGCTATTCTAATTGTTGGCATCGGCACTAGTCCCATTGTTATCATCAGTGCTATTCTCATTGTTGTCAGGGGCACTAGTTCCATTGTTATAATCAGTGCTATTCTCATTGTTTGCATCGACACTAGTCCCATTCTTATCATCAGTGCTATTCTCATTGTTGGCATCGGCACTAGTCCCATTGTTATCATCAGTGCTATTCTCATTGTTGGCATCGGCACTAGTCCCATTGGTATCATCATCGCTATTCTCATTGTTGTCATGGGCACTAGTCCCATTGGTATCATCAGCGCTATTCTCATTGTTGTCATGGGCACTAGTCCCATGGTTATCAGTGCTATTCTCATTGTTGGCATCGGCACTAGTCCCATTGGTATCATCAGTCGCTATTCTCATTGTTGTCATGGGCACTAGTCCCATTGGTATCATCAGCGCTATTCTCATTGTTGTCATGGGCACTAGTCCCATTGGTTATCAGTGCTATTCTCATTGTTGGCATCGGCACTAGTCCCATTGGTATCATCAGTGCTATTCTCATTGTTGGCATCGGCACTAGTCCCATTGGTATCATCAGTGCTATTCTCATTGTTGGCATGGGCACTAGTCCCATTGGTATCATCAGTGCTATTCTCATTGTTGGCATCGGCACTAGTCCCATTGGTATCATCAGTGCTATTCTCATTGTTATCATCAGTGCTATTCTCATTGTTGGCATCAGCACTAGTCCCATTGGTATCATCAGCGCTATTCTCATTGTTGTCATGGGCACTAGTCCCATGGTTATCAGTGCTATTCTCATTGTTGGCTTCGGCACTAGTCCCATTGTTATCATCAGTGCTATTCTCATTGTTGGCATCGGCACTAGTCCCATTGTTATCAGTGCTATTCTCACTGTTGGCATCGGCACTAGTCCCATTGTTATCATCAGTGCTATTCTCATTGTTGGCATCGGCACTAGTCCCATTGTTACCATCAGTGCTATTCTCATTGTTATCATCAGTGCTATTCTCATTGTTGGCATCGGCACTAGTTCCATTGTTATCATCAGTGCTATTCTCATTGTTCGCATCAGCACTAGTCCCATTGTTATCATCAGTGATATTCTCATTGTTGTCATGGGCACTAGTCCCATTGGTATCATCAGCGCTATTCTCATTGTTGGCATCGGCACTAGTCCCGTTGGTATCATCAGCGCTATTCTCATTGTTGTCAGGAGCACTAGTCCCATTGGTATCATCAGCGCTATTCTCATTGTTGTCATGGGCACTAGTCCCATTGTTATCATCAGTGCTATTCTCATTGTTGGCATCGGCACTAGTCCCATTGTTATCATCAGTGCTATTCTCATTGTTGTCATGGGCACTAGTCCCATTGTTATCATCAGTGCTATTCTCATTGTTGGCATCGGCACTAGTCCCATTGTTATCATCAGTGCTATTCTCATTGTTGGCATCGGCACTAGTCCCATTGGTATCATCAGTGCTATTCTCATTGTTGGCATCGGCACTAGTCCCATTGTTATCATCAGTGCTATTCTCATTGTTGGCATCGGCACTAGTCCCATTGGTATCATCAGCGCTATTCTCATTGTTGTCATGGAGCACTAGTCCCATTGGTATCATCAGCGCTATTCTCATTGTTGTCTTGGGCACTAGTCCCATGGTTATCAGTGCTATTCTCATTGTTGTCATGGGCACTAGTCCCATTGTTATCATCAGTGCTATTCTCATTGTTGGCATGGGCACTAGTCCCATTGTTATCATCAGTGCTATTCTCATTGTTGGCATCGGCACTAGTCCCATTGTTATCATCAGTGCTATTCTCATTGTTGTCATGGGCACTAGTTCCATTGTTATCATCAGTGCTATTCTCATTGTTTGCGTCCACACTAGTCCCATTCTTATCATCAGTGCTATTCTCATTGTTGGCATCGGCACTAGTCCCATTGTTATCATCAGTGCTATTCTCATTGTTGGCATCGGCACTAGTCCCATTGGTATCATCATCGCTATTCTCATTGTTGTCATGGGCACTAGTCCCATTGGTATCATCAGCGCTATTCTCATTGTTGTCATGGGCACTAGTCCCATGGTTATCAGTGCTATTCTCATTGTTGTCATGGGCACTAGTCCCATGGTTATCAGTGCTATTCTCATTGTTGGCATCGGCACTAGTCCCATTGGTATCATCAGTCGCTATTCTCATTGTTGTCATGGGCACTAGTCCCATTGGTATCATCAGCGCTATTCTCATTGTTGTCATGGGCACTAGTCCCATTGGTATCATCAGTGCTATTCTCATTGTTGGCATCGGCACTAGTCCCATTGGTATCATCAGTGCTATTCTCATTGTTGGCATCGGCACTAGTCCCATTGGTATCATCAGTGCTATTCTCATTGTTGGCATCGGCACTAGTCCCATTGGTATCATCAGTGCTATTCTCATTGTTGGCATCGGCACTAGTCCCATTGGTATCATCAGTGCTATTCTCATTGTTATCATCAGTGCTATTCTCATTGTTGGCATCGGCACTAGTCCCATTGGTATCATCAGCGCTATTCTCATTGTTGTCATGGGCACTAGTCCCATTGGTATCATCAGTGCTATTCTCATTGTTGGCATCGGCACTAGTCCCATTGTTATCATCAGTGCTATTCTCATTGTTGGCATCGGCACTAGTCCCATTGGTATCATCAGTGCTATTCTCATTGTTGGCATCGGCACTAGTCCCATTGTTATCATCAGTGCTATTCTCATTGTTGGCATCGGCACTAGTCCCATTGTTACCATCAGTGCTATTCTCATTGTTATCATCAGTGCTATTCTCATTGTTGGCATCGGCACTAGTCCCATTGTTATCATCAGTGCTATTCTCATTGTTGGCATCGGCACTAGTCCCATTGTTATCATCAGTGCTATTCTCATTGTTGTCATGGGCACTAGTCCCATTGGTATCATCAGTGCTATTCTCATTGTTGGCATCGGCACTAGTCCCATTGGTATCATCAGTGCTATTCTCATTGTTGTCATGGAGCACTAGTCCCATTGGTATCATCAGCGCTATTCTCATTGTTGTCATGGGCACTAGTCCCATTGTTATCATCAGTGCTATTCTCATTGTTGGCATCGGCACTAGTCCCATTGTTATCATCAGTGCTATTCTCATTGTTGTCATGGGCACTAGTTCCATTGTTATCATCAGTGCTATTCTCATTGTTTGCGTCGGCACTAGTCCCATTCTTATCATCAGTGCTATTCTCATTGTTGGCATCGGCACTAGTCCCATTGGTATCATCAGTGCTATTCTCATTGTTGGCATCGGCACTAGTCCCATTGTTATCATCAGTGCTATTCTCATTGTTGGCATCGGCACTAGTCCCATTGGTATCATCAGCGCTATTCTCATTGTTGTCATGGAGCACTAGTCCCATTGGTATCATCAGCGCTATTCTCATTGTTGTCTTGGGCACTAGTCCCATGGTTATCAGTGCTATTCTCATTGTTGTCATGGGCACTAGTCCCATTGTTATCATCAGTGCTATTCTCATTGTTGGCATGGGCACTAGTCCCATTGTTATCATCAGTGCTATTCTCATTGTTGGCATCGGCACTAGTCCCATTGTTATCATCAGTGCTATTCTCATTGTTGTCATGGGCACTAGTTCCATTGTTATCATCAGTGCTATTCTCATTGTTTGCGTCCACACTAGTCCCATTCTTATCATCAGTGCTATTCTCATTGTTGGCATCGGTACTAGTCCCATTGTTATCATCAGTGCTATTCTCATTGTTGGCATCGGCACTAGTCCCATTGGTATCATCATCGCTATTCTCATTGTTGTCATGGGCACTAGTCCCATTGGTATCATCAGCGCTATTCTCATTGTTGTCATGGGCACTAGTCCCATGGTTATCAGTGCTATTCTCATTGTTGGCATCGGCACTAGTCCCATTGGTATCATCAGCGCTATTCTCATTGTTGTCATGGGCACTAGTCCCATTGGTATCATCAGTGCTATTCTCATTGTTGGCATCGGCACTAGTCCCATTGGTATCATCAGCGCTATTCTCATTGTTGTCATGGGCACTAGTCCCATGGTTATCAGTGCTATTCTCATTGTTGGCATCGGCACTAGTCCCATTGGTATCATCAGTGCTATTCTCATTGTTGGCATCGGCACTAGTCCCATTGGTATCATCAGCGCTATTCTCATTGTTGTCATGGGCACTAGTCCCATTGGTATCATCAGTGCTATTCTCATTGTTGGCATCGGCACTAGTCCCATTGGTATCATCAGTGCTATTCTCATTGTTATCATCAGTGCTATTCTCATTGTTGGCATCAGCACTAGTCCCATTGGTATCATCAGCGCTATTCTCATTGTTGTCATGGGCACTAGTCCCATGGTTATCAGTGCTATTCTCATTGTTGGCTTCGGCACTAGTCCCATTGTTATCATCAGTGCTATTCTCATTGTTGGCATCGGCACTAGTCCCATTGTTATCAGTGCTATTCTCACTGTTGGCATCGGCACTAGTCCCATTGTTATCATCAGTGCTATTCTCATTGTTGGCATCGGCACTAGTCCCATTGTTACCATCAGTGCTATTCTCATTGTTATCATCAGTGCTATTCTCATTGTTGGCATCGGCACTAGTTCCATTGTTATCATCAGTGCTATTCTCATTGTTCGCATCAGCACTAGTCCCATTGTTATCATCAGTGCTATTCTCATTGTTGTCATGGGCACTAGTCCCATTGGTATCATCAGCGCTATTCTCATTGTTGGCATCGGCACTAGTCCCGTTGGTATCATCAGCGCTATTCTCATTGTTGTCATGGGCACTAGTCCCATGGTTATCAGTGCTATTCTCATTGTTGTCATGGGCACTAGTCCCATTGTTATCATCAGTGCTATTCTCATTGTTGTCATGGGCACTAGTCCCATTGGTATCATCAGCGCTATTCTCATTGTTGGCATCGGCACTAGTCCCATTGGTATCATCAGCGCTATTCTCATTGTTGGCATCGGCACTAGTCCCATTGGTATCATCAGTGCTATTCTCATTGTTGTCATGGGCACTAGTCCCATGGTTATCAGTGCTATTCTCATTGTTGGCATCGGCACTAGTCCCATTGGTATCATCAGTGCTATTCTCATTGTAGGCATTGGCACTAGTCCCATTGTTATCATCAGTGCTATTCTCATTGTTGTCATGAGCACTAGTCCTATGGTTATCAGTGCTATTCTCATTGCTGTCATGAGCACTAGTCCCATTGTTATCATCAGTGCTATTCTCATTGTTGGCATCGGCACTAGTCCCATTGTTATCATCAGTGCTATTCTCATTGTTGGCATCGGCACTAGTCCCATTGTTATCATCAGTGCTATTCTCATTGTTATCATCAGTGCTATTCTCATTGTTGGCATTGGCACTAGTCCCATTGGTATCATCAGCGCTATTCTCATTGTTGTCATGGGCACTAGTCCCATGGTTATCAGTGCTATTCTCATTGTTGGCATCGGCACTAGTCCCATTGTTATCATCAGTGCTATTCTCATTGTAGGCATCGACACTAGTCCCATTGTTATCATCAGTGCTATTCTCATTGTTGCCATGAGCACTAGTCCTATGGTTGTCAGTGCTATTCTCATTGCTGTCATGCGCACTAGTCCCATTGTTATCATCAGTGCTAGTCTCATTGTTGGCATCAGCACTAGTCCCATTGTTATCAGTGCTATTCTCATTCTTGGCATCGGCACTAGTCCCATTGTTATCAGTGCTATTCTCATTGTTGGCAACAGCACTAGTCCCATTGTCAGTGCTATTCTCATTGTTATCATCAGTGCTATTCTCATTGTTATCATCAGTGCTATTCTCATTGTTGGCATCGGCACTAGTTCCATTGTTATCATCAGTGCTATTCTCATTGTTCGCATCAGCATTAGTCCCATTGTTATCATCAGTGCTATTCTCATTGTTGGCATCGGCACTAGTCCCATTGTTATCATCAGTGCTATCCTCATTGTTGTCAGGAGCACTAGTCCCATTGGTATCATCAGCGCTATTCTCATTGTTGTCATGGGCACTAGTCCCATGGTTATCAGTGCTATTCTCATTGTTGTCATGGGCACTAGTCCCATTGTTATCATCAGTGCTATTCTCGTTGTCATGGGCACTAGTCCCATTGTTATCAGTGCTATTCTCATTGTTGGCATGGGCACTAGTCCCATTGTTATCATCAGTGCTATTCTCATTGTTGGCATCGGCACTAGTCCCATTGGTATCATCAGCGTTATTCTCATTGTTGGCATCGGCACTAGTCCCATTGTTATCATCAGTGCTATTCTCATTGTTGGCATCGGCACTAGTCCCATTGGTATCATCAGCGCTATTCTCATTGTTGTCAGGAGCACTAGTCCCATTGGTATCGTCAGCGCTATTCTCATTGTTGTCTTGGGCACTAGTCCCATGGTTATCAGTGCTATTCTCATTGTTGTCATGGGCACTAGTCCCATTGTTATCATCAGTGCTATTCTCATTGTTGGCATCGGCACTAGTCCCATTGTTATCATCAGTGCTATTCTCATTGTTGGCATCGGCACTAGTCCCATAGTTATCATCAGTGCTATTCTCCTTGTGCATGGGCACTAGTTCCATTGTTATCATCAGTGCTATTCTCATTGTTTGCGTCCAGCACTAGTCCCATTCTTATCATCAGTGCTATTCTCATTGTTGGCATCGGCACTAGTCCCATTGTTATCATCAGTGCTATTCTCATTGTTGGCATCGGCACTAGTCCCATTGGTATCATCAGCGCTATTCTCATTGTTGTCATGGGCACTAGTCCCATGGTTATCAGTGCTATTCTCATTGTTGGCATCGGCACTAGTCCCATTGGTTATCAGTGCTATTCTCATTGTTGGCATCGGCACTAGTCCCATTGTTATCATCAGTGCTATTCTCATTGTTGTCAGGAGCACAAGTCCCATTGGTATCATCAGCGCTATTCTCATTGTTGTCATGGGCACTAGTCCCATTGTTATCATCAGTGCTATTCTCATTGTTGTCATGGGCACTAGTCCCATTGGTATCATCAGCGCTATTCTCATTGTTGTCATGGGCACTACGTCCCATTGGTTATCAGTGCTATTCTCATTGTTGGCATCGGCACTAGTCCCATTGGTATCATCAGTGCTATTCTCATTGTTGGCATCGGCACTAGTCCCATTGGTATCATCAGCGCTATTCTCATTGTTGTCATGGGCACTAGTCCCATTGGTATCATCAGTGCTATTCTCATTGTTGGCATCGGCACTAGTCCCATTGGTATCATCAGTGCTATTCTCATTGTTGGCATCGGCACTAGTCCCATTGGTATCATCAGTGCTATTCTCATTGTTGTCATGGGCACTAGTCCCATGGTTATCAGTGCTATTCTCATTGTTGGCATCGGCACTAGTCCCATTGGTATCATCAGTGCTATTCTCATTGTTGGCATCGGCACTAGTCCCATTGGTATCATCAGCGCTATTCTCATTGTTGTCATGGGCACTAGTCCCATTGGTATCATCAGTGCTATTCTCATTGTTGGCATCGGCACTAGTCCCATTGGTATCATCAGTGCTATTCTCATTGTTATCATCAGTGCTATTCTCATTGTTGGCATCGGCACTAGTCCCATTGGTATCATCAGCGCTATTCTCATTGTTGTCATGGGCACTAGTCCCATGGTTATCAGTGCTATTCTCATTGTTGGCATCGGCACTAGTCCCATTGTTATCATCAGTGCTATTCTCATTGTAGGCATCGGCATTAGTCCCATTGTTATCATCAGTGCTATTCTCATTGTTGTCATGAGCGCTAGTCCCATGGTTATCAGTGCTATTCTCATTGCTGTCATGCGCACTAGTCCCATTGTTATCATCAGTGCTATTCTCATTGTTGGCATCAGCACTAGTCCCATTGTTATCAGTGCTATTCTCATTGTTGGCATCGGCACTAGTCCCATTGTTATCATCAGTGCTATTCTCATTGTTGGCATCGGCACTAGTCCCATTGTTACCATCAGTGCTATTCTCATTGTTATTATCAGTGCTATTCTCATTGTTGGCATCGGCACTAGTTCCATTGTTATCATCAGTGCTATTCTCATTGTTCGCATCAGCACTAGTCCCATTGTTATCATCAGTGCTATTCTCATTGTTGGCATGGGCACTAGTCCCATTGTTATCATCGTGCTATCCTCATATGTTGTCAGGAGCACTAGTCCCATTGGTATCATCAGCGCTATCCTCATTGTTGTCATGGGCACTAGTCCCATGGTTATCAGTGCTATTCTCATTGTTGTCATGGGCACTAGTCCCATTGTTATCATCAGTGCTATTCTCATTGTTGTCATGGGCACTAGTCCCATTGTTATCAAGTGCTATTCTCATTGTTGGCATGGGCACTAGTCCCATTGTTATCATCAGTGCTATTCTCATTGTTGGCATCGGCACTAGTCCCATTGGTATCATCAGCGCTATTCTCATGGTTGGCATCAGCACTAGTCCCATTGTTATCATCAGTGCTATTCTCATTGTCGGCATCGGCACTAGTCCCATTGGTATCATCAGCGCTATTTTCATTGTTGTCAGGAGCACTAGTCCCATTGGTATCATCAGCGCTATTCTCATTGTTGTCATGGGCACTAGTCCCATGGTTATCAGTGCTATTCTCATTGTTGTCATGGGCACTAGTCCCATTGTTATCATCAGTGCTATTCTCATTGTTTGCGTCGGCACTAGTCCCATTCTTATCATCAGTGCTATTCTCATTGTTGGCATCGGCACTAGTCCCATTGTTATCATCAGTGCTATTCTCATTGTTGGCATCGGCACTAGTCCCATTGGTATCATCAGTCGCTATTCTCATTGTTGTCATGGGCACTAGTCCCATTGGTATCATCAGCGCTATTCTCATTGTTGTCATGGGCACTAGTCCCATGGTTATCAGTGCTATTCTCATTGTTGGCATCGGCACTAGTCCCATTGGTATCATCAGTGCTATTCTCATTGTTGGCATCGGCACTAGTCCCATTGGTATCATCAGCGCTATTCTCATTGTTGTCATGGGCACTAGTCCCATTGGTATCATCAGTGCTATTCTCATTGTTGGCATCGGCACTAGTCCCATTGGTATCATCAGCGCTATTCTCATTGTTGTCATGGGCACTAGTCCCATTGGTTATCAGTGCTATTCTCATTGTTGGCATCGGCACTAGTCCCATTGGTATCATCAGTGCTATTCTCATTGTTGGCATCGGCACTAGTCCCATTGGTATCATCAGCGCTATTCTCATTGTTGTCATGGGCACTAGTCCCATTGGTATCATCAGTGCTATTCTCATTGTTGGCATCGGCACTAGTCCCATTGGTATCATCAGTGCTATTCTCATTGTTGGCATCGGCACTAGTCCCATTGGTATCATCAGCGCTATTCTCATTGTTGTCATGGGCACTAGTCCCATTGGTATCATCAGTGCTATTCTCATTGTTGGCATCGGCACTAGTCCCATTGGTATCATCAGTGCTATTCTCATTGTTGGCATCGGCACTAGTCCCATTGGTATCATCAGCGCTATTCTCATTGTTGGCATCGGCACTAGTCCCATGGTTATCAGTGCTATTCTCATTGTTGGCATCGGCACTAGTCCCATTGTTATCATCAGTGCTATTCTCATTGTTGTCATGGGCACTAGTCCCATTGTTATCATCAGTGCTATTCTCATTGTTGGCATCGGCACTAGTCCCATTGGTATCATCAGTGCTATTCTCATTGTTGGCATCGGCACTAGTCCCATTGTTATCATCAGTGCTATTCTCATTGTTGGCATCGGCACTAGTCCCATTGGTTATCAGTGCTATTCTCATTGTTGGCATCGGCACTAGTCCCATTGGTATCATCAGTGCTATTCTCATTGTTGTCATGGGCACTAGTCCCATTGGTATCATCAGTGCTATTCTCATTGTTGTCATGGGCACTAGTCCCATTGTTATCATCAGTGCTATTCTCATTGTTGGCATCGGCACTAGTCCCATTGTTATCATCAGTGCTATTCTCATTGTTGTCATGGGCACTAGTCCCATTGTTATCATCAGTGCTATTCTCATTGTTGGCATCGGCACTAGTCCCATTGTTATCATCAGTGCTATTCTCATTGTTGGCATCGGCACTAGTCCCATTGTTATCATCAGTGCTATTCTCATTGTTGGCATCGGCACTAGTCCCATTGGTATCATCATCGCTATTCTCATTGTTGTCATGGGCACTAGTCCCATTGGTATCATCAGCGCTATTCTCATTGTTGTCATGGGCACTAGTCCCATGGTTATCAGTGCTATTCTCATTGTTGGCATCGGCACTAGTCCCATTGGTATCATCAGTGCTATTCTCATTGTTGGCATCGGCACTAGTCCCATTGTTATCATCAGTGCTATTCTCATTGTTGGCATCGGCACTAGTCCCATTGGTATCATCAGCGCTATTCTCATTGTTGTCAGGAGCACTAGTCCCATTGGTATCGTCAGCGCTATTCTCATTGTTGTCTTGGGCACTAGTCCCATGGTTATCAGTGCTATTCTCATTGTTGTCATGGGCACTAGTCCCATTGTTATCATCAGTGCTATTCTCATTGTTGGCATGGGCACTAGTCCCATTGTTATCATCAGTGCTATTCTCATTGTTGGCATCGGCACTAGTCCCATTGTTATCATCAGTGCTATTCTCATTGTTGTCATGGGCACTAGTTCCATTGTTATCATCAGTGCTATTCTCATTGTTTGCGTCCACACTAGTCCCATTCTTATCATCAGTGCTATTCTCATTGTTGGCATCGGCACTAGTCCCATTGTTATCATCAGTGCTATTCTCATTGTTGGCATCGGCACTAGTCCCATTGGTATCATCATCGCTATTCTCATTGTTGTCATGGGCACTAGTCCCATTGGTATCATCAGCGCTATTCTCATTGTTGTCATGGGCACTAGTCCCATGGTTATCAGTGCTATTCTCATTGTTGGCATCGGCACTAGTCCCATTGGTATCATCAGTGCTATTCTCATTGTTGGCATGGGCACTAGTCCCATTGGTATCATCAGTGCTATTCTCATTGTTGTCATGGGCACTAGTCCCATGGTTATCAGTGCTATTCTCATTGTTGGCATCGGCACTAGTCCCATTGGTATCATCAGTGCTATTCTCATTGTTGGCATCGGCACTAGTCCCATTGGTATCATCAGCGCTATTCTCATTGTTGTCATGGGCACTAGTCCCATTGGTATCATCAGTGCTATTCTCATTGTTGGCATCGGCACTAGTCCCATTGGTATCATCAGTGCTATTCTCATTGTTATCATCAGTGCTATTCTCATTGTTGGCATCAGCACTAGTCCCATTGGTATCATCAGCGCTATTCTCATTGTTGTCATGGGCACTAGTCCCATGGTTATCAGTGCTATTCTCATTGTTGTCATGGGCACTAGTCCCATTGTTATCATCAGTGCTATTCTCATTGTTGGCATCGGCACTAGTCCCATTGTTATCAGTGCTATTCTCATTGTTGGCATGGGCACTAGTCCCATTGTTATCATCAGTGCTATTCTCATTGTTGGCATCGGCACTAGTCCCATTGTTATCATCAGTGCTATTCTCATTGTTATCATCAGTGCTATTCTCATTGTTGGCATCGGCACTAGTCCCATTGGTATCATCAGTGCTATTCTCATTGTTGGCATCGGCACTAGTCCCATTGGTATCATCAGTGCTATTCTCATTGTTGTCATGGGCACTAGTCCCATTGGTATCATCAGTGCTATTCTCATTGTTGGCATCGGCACTAGTCCCATTGGTATCATCAGTGCTATTCTCATTGTTGTCATGGGCACTAGTCCCATTGGTATCATCAGCGCTATTCTCATTGTTGTCATGGGCACTAGTCCCATTGGTATCATCAGTGCTATTCTCATTTTTGGCATCGGCACTAGTCCCATTGTTATCATCAGTGCTATTCTCATTGTTGTCATGGGCACTAGTCCCATTGTTATTATCAGTGCTATTCTCATTGTTGTCATCGGCACTAGTCCCATTGGTATCATCAGTGCTATTCTCATTGTTGGCATCGGCACTAGTCCCATTGGTATCATCAGTGCTATTCTCATTGTTGGCATCGGCACTAGTCCCATTGTTATCATCAGTGCTATTCTCATTGTTGGCATCGGCACTAGTCCCATTGGTATCATCAGCGCTATTCTCATTGTTGTCATGGGCACTAGTCCCATTGGTATCATCAGCGCTATTCTCATTGTTGTCATGGGCACTAGTCCCATGGTTATCAGTGCTATTCTCATTGTTGTCATCGGCACTAGTCCCATTGTTATCATCAGTGCTATTCTCATTGTTGGCATGGGCACTAGTCCCATTGTTATCATCAGTGCTATTCTCATTGTTGTCATGGGCACTAGTCCCATTGTTATCATCAGTGCTATTCTCATTGTTGTCATGGGCACTAGTCCCATTGTTATCATCAGTGCTATTCTCATTGTTGGCATCGGCACTAGTCCCATTGTTATCATCAGTGCTATTCTCATTGTTGGCATCGGCACTAGTCCCATTGTTATCATCAGTGCTATTCTCATTGTTGGCATCGGCACTAGTCCCATTGGTATCATCAGCGCTATTCTCATTGTTGTCATGGGCACTAGTCCCATTGGTATCATCAGCGCTATTCTCATTGTTGTCATGGGCACTAGTCCCATTGGTATCATCAGTGCTATTCTCATTGTTGTCATGGGCACTAGTCCCATTGGTATCATCAGTGCTATTCTCATTGTTGGCATCGGCACTAGTCCCATTGGTATCATCAGTGCTATTCTCATTGTTGGCATCGGCACTAGTCCCATTGGTATCATCAGCGCTATTCTCATTGTTGTCATGGGCACTAGTCCCATGGTTATCAGTGCTATTCTCATTGTTGGCATCGGCACTAGTCCCATTGGTATCATCAGTGCTATTCTCATTGTTGGCATCGGCACTAGTCCCATTGGTATCATCAGCGCTATTCTCATTGTTGTCATGGGCACTAGTCCCATTGGTATCATCAGTGCTATTCTCATTGTTGGCATCGGCACTAGTCCCATTGGTATCATCAGTGCTATTCTCATTGTTATCATCAGTGCTATTCTCATTGTTGGCATCAGCACTAGTCCCATTGGTATCATCAGCGCTATTCTCATTGTTGTCATGGGCACTAGTCCCATGGTTATCAGTGCTATTCTCATTGTTGGCTTCGGCACTAGTCCCATTGTTATCATCAGTGCTATTCTCATTGTTGGCATCGGCACTAGTCCCATTGTTATCATCAGTGCTATTCTCACTGTTGGCATCGGCACTAGTCCCATTGTTATCATCAGTGCTATTCTCATTGTTGGCATCGGCACTAGTCCCATTGTTACCATCAGTGCTATTCTCATTGTTATCATCAGTGCTATTCTCATTGTTGGCATCGGCACTAGTTCCATTGTTATCATCAGTGCTATTCTCATTGTTCGCATCAGCACTAGTCCCATTGTTATCATCAGTGCTATTCTCATTGTTGTCATGGGCACTAGTCCCATTGGTATCATCAGCGCTATTCTCATTGTTGGCATCGGCACTAGTCCCATTGGTATCATCAGTGCTATTCTCATTGTTGTCATGGGCACTAGTCCCATTGGTATCATCAGCGCTATTCTCATTGTTGTCATGGGCACTAGTCCCATTGTTATCATCAGTGCTATTCTCATTGTTGGCATCGGCACTAGTCCCATTATCATCAGTGCTATTCTCATTGTTGTCATGGGCACTAGTCCCATTGTTATCATCAGTGCTATTCTCATTGTTGGCATCGGCACTAGTCCCATTGTTATCATCAGTGCTATTCTCATTGTTGGCATCGGCACTAGTCCCATTGGTATCATCAGTGCTATTCTCATTGTTGGCATCGGCACTAGTCCCATTGTTATCATCAGTGCTATTCTCATTGTTGGCATCGGCACTAGTCCCATTGGTATCATCAGCGCTATTCTCATTGTTGTCAGGAGCACTAGTCCCATTGGTATCATCAGCGCTATTCTCATTGTTGTCTTGGGCACTAGTCCCATGGTTATCAGTGCTATTCTCATTGTTGTCATGGGCACTAGTCCCATTGTTATCATCAGTGCTATTCTCATTGTTGGCATGGGCACTAGTCCCATTGTTATCATCAGTGCTATTCTCATTGTTGGCATCGGCACTAGTCCCATTGTTATCATCAGTGCTATTCTCATTGTTGTCATGGGCACTAGTTCCATTGTTATCATCAGTGCTATTCTCATTGTTTGCGTCCACACTAGTCCCATTCTTATCATCAGTGCTATTCTCATTGTTGGCATCGGCACTAGTCCCATTGTTATCATCAGTGCTATTCTCATTGTTGGCATCGGCACTAGTCCCATTGGTATCATCATCGCTATTCTCATTGTTGTCATGGGCACTAGTCCCATTGGTATCATCAGCGCTATTCTCATTGTTGTCATGGGCACTAGTCCCATGGTTATCAGTGCTATTCTCATTGTTGGCATCGGCACTAGTCCCATTGGTATCATCAGTGCTATTCTCATTGTTGGCATCGGCACTAGTCCCATTGGTATCATCAGTGCTATTCTCATTGTTGGCATCGAGCACTAGTCCCATTGGTATCATCAGCGCTATTCTCGTTGTCATGGGCACTAGTCCCATTGTTATCAGTGCTATTCTCATTGTTGTCATGGGCACTAGTCCCATTGGTATCATCAGTGCTATTCTCATTGTTGGCATCGGCACTAGTCCCATTGGTATCATCAGTTCTATTCTCATTGTTGTCATGGGCACTAGTCCCATTGGTATCATCAGTGCTATTCTCATTGTTGGCATCGGCACTAGTCCCATTGGTATCATCAGTTCTATTCTCATTGTTATCATCAGTGCTATTCTCATTGTTGGCATCAGCACTAGTCCCATTGGTATCATCAGCGCTATTCTCATTGTTGTCATGGGCACTAGTCCCATGGTTATCAGTGCTATTCTCATTGTTGGCTTCGGCACTAGTCCCATTGTTATCATCAGTGCTATTCTCATTGTTGGCATCGGCACTAGTCCCATTGTTATCAGTGCTATTCTCACTGTTGGCATCGGCACTAGTCCCATTGTTATCATCAGTGCTATTCTCATTGTTGGCATCGGCACTAGTCCCATTGTTACCATCAGTGCTATTCTCATTGTTATCATCAGTGCTATTCTCATTGTTGGCATCGGCACTAGTTCCATTGTTATCATCAGTGCTATTCTCATTGTTCGCATCAGCACTAGTCCCATTGTTATCATCAGTGCTATTCTCATTGTTGTCATGGGCACTAGTCCCATTGGTATCATCAGCGCTATTCTCATTGTTGGCATCGGCACTAGTCCCGTTGGTATCATCAGCGCTATTCTCATTGTTGTCATGGGCACTAGTCCCATGGTTATCAGTGCTATTCTCATTGTTGTCATGGGCACTAGTCCCATTGTTATCATCAGTGCTATTCTCATTGTTGTCATGGGCACTAGTCCCATTGGTATCATCAGCGCTATTCTCATTGTTGGCATCGGCACTAGTCCCATTGGTATCATCAGCGCTATTCTCATTGTTGGCATCGGCACTAGTCCCATTGGTATCATCAGTGCTATTCTCATTGTTGTCATGGGCACTAGTCCCATGGTTATCAGTGCTATTCTCATTGTTGGCATCGGCACTAGTCCCATTGGTATCATCAGTGCTATTCTCATTGTAGGCATTGGCACTAGTCCCATTGTTATCATCAGTGCTATTCTCATTGTTGTCATGAGCACTAGTCCTATGGTTATCAGTGCTATTCTCATTGCTGTCATGAGCACTAGTCCCATTGTTATCATCAGTGCTATTCTCATTGTTGGCATCGGCACTAGTCCCATTGTTATCATCAGTGCTATTCTCATTGTTGGCATCGGCACTAGTCCCATTGTTATCATCAGTGCTATTCTCATTGTTATCATCAGTGCTATTCTCATTGTTGGCATTGGCACTAGTCCCATTGGTATCATCAGCGCTATTCTCATTGTTGTCATGGGCACTAGTCCCATGGTTATCAGTGCTATTCTCATTGTTGGCATCGGCACTAGTCCCATTGTTATCATCAGTGCTATTCTCATTGTAGGCATCGACACTAGTCCCATTGTTATCATCAGTGCTATTCTCATTGTTGCCATGAGCACTAGTCCTATGGTTGTCAGTGCTATTCTCATTGCTGTCATGCGCACTAGTCCCATTGTTATCATCAGTGCTATTCTCATTGTTGGCATCAGCACTAGTCCCATTGTTATCAGTGCTATTCTCATTCTTGGCATCGGCACTAGTCCCATTGTTATCAAGTGCTATTCTCATTGTTGGCAACAGCACTAGTCCCATTGTCAGTGCTATTCTCATTGTTATCATCAGTGCTATTCTCATTGTTATCATCAGTGCTATTCTCATTGTTGGCATCGGCACTAGTTCCATTGTTATCATCAGTGCTATTCTCATTGTTCGCATCAGCATTAGTCCCATTGTTATCATCAGTGCTATTCTCATTGTTGGCATCGGCACTAGTCCCATTGTTATCATCAGTGCTATCCTCATTGTTGTCAGGAGCACTAGTCCCATTGGTATCATCAGCGCTATTCTCATTGTTGTCATGGGCACTAGTCCCATGGTTATCAGTGCTATTCTCATTGTTGTCATGGGCACTAGTCCCATTGTTATCATCAGTGCTATTCTCGTTGTCATGGGCACTAGTCCCATTGTTATCAGTGCTATTCTCATTGTTGGCATGGGCACTAGTCCCATTGTTATCATCAGTGCTATTCTCATTGTTGGCATCGGCACTAGTCCCATTGGTATCATCAGCGTTATTCTCATTGTTGGCATCGGCACTAGTCCCATTGTTATCATCAGTGCTATTCTCATTGTTGGCATCGGCACTAGTCCCATTGGTATCATCAGCGCTATTCTCATTGTTGTCAGGAGCACTAGTCCCATTGGTATCGTCAGCGCTATTCTCATTGTTGTCTTGGGCACTAGTCCCATGGTTATCAGTGCTATTCTCATTGTTGTCATGGGCACTAGTCCCATTGTTATCATCAGTGCTATTCTCATTGTTGGCATCGGCACTAGTCCCATTGTTATCATCAGTGCTATTCTCATTGTTGGCATCGGCACTAGTCCCATAGTTATCATCAGTGCTATTCTCCTTGTCATGGGCACTAGTTCCATTGTTATCATCAGTGCTATTCTCATTGTTTGCGTCCACACTAGTCCCATTCTTATCATCAGTGCTATTCTCATTGTTGGCATCGGCACTAGTCCCATTGGTATCATCATCGCTATTCTCATTGTTGTCATGGGCACTAGTCCCATTGGTATCATCAGCGCTATTCTCATTGTTGTCATGGGCACTAGTCCCATGGTTATCAGTGCTATTCTCATTGTTGGCATCGGCACTAGTCCCATTGGTATGTGCTATTCTCATTGTTGGCATCGGCACTAGTCCCATTGTTATCATCAGTGCTATTCTCATTGTTGTCAGGAGCACAAGTCCCATTGGTATCATCAGCGCTATTCTCATTGTTGTCATGGGCACTAGTCCCATGGTTATCAGTGCTATTCTCATTGTTGTCATGGGCACTAGTCCCATTGTTATCATCAGTGCTATTCTCATTGTTGGCATCGGCACTAGTCCCATTGTTATCAGTGCTATTCTCATTGTTGTCATGGGCACTAGTTCCATTGTTATCATCAGTGCTATTCTCATTGTTTGCATCGGCACTAGTCCCATTCTTATCATGAGTGCTATTCTCATTGTTGGCATCGGCACTAGTCCCATTGTTATCATCAGTGCTATTCTCATTGTTGGCATCGGCACTAGTCCCATTGGTATCATCATCGCTATTCTCATTGTTGTCATGGGCACTAGTCCCATTGGTATCATCAGCGCTATTCTCATTGTTGTCATGGGCACTCGTCCCATGGTTATCAGTGCTATTCTCATTGTTGGCATCGGCACTAGTCCCATTGGTATCATCAGTGCTATTCTCATTGTTGGCATCGGCACTAGTCCCATTGGTATCATCAGCGCTATTCTCATTGTTGTCATGGGCACTAGTCCCATTGGTATCATCAGTGCTATTCTCATTGTTGGCGTCGGCACTAGTCCCATTGGTATCATCAGTGCTATTCTCATTGTTGGCATCGGCACTAGTCCCATTGGTATCATCAGTGCTATTCTCATTGTTGTCATGGGCACTAGTCCCATGGTTATCAGTGCTATTCTCATTGTTGGCATCGGCACTAGTCCCATTGGTATCATCAGTGCTATTCTCATTGTTGGCATCGGCACTAGTCCCATTGGTATCATCAGCGCTATTCTCATTGTTGTCATGGGCACTAGTCCCATTGGTATCATCAGTGCTATTCTCATTGTTGGCATCGGCACTAGTCCCATTGGTATCATCAGTGCTATTCTCATTGTTATCATCAGTGCTATTCTCATTGTTGGCATCGGCACTAGTCCCATTGGTATCATCAGCGCTATTCTCATTGTTGTCATGGGCACTAGTCCCATGGTTATCAGTGCTATTCTCATTGTTGGCATCGGCACTAGTCCCATTGTTATCATCAGTGCTATTCTCATTGTAGGCATCGGCACTAGTCCCATTGTTATCATCAGTGCTATTCTCATTGTTGTCATGAGCGCTAGTCCTATGGTTATCAGTGCTATTCTCATTGCTGTCATGCGCACTAGTCCCATTGTTATCATCAGTGCTATTCTCATTGTTGGCATCGGCACTAGTCCCATTGTTATCAGTGCTATTCTCATTGTTGGCATCGGCACTAGTCCCATTGTTATCATCAGTGCTATTCTCATTGTTGGCATCGGCACTAGTCCCATTGTTACCATCAGTGCTATTCTCATTGTTATTATCAGTGCTATTCTCATTGTTGGCATCGGCACTAGTTCCATTGTTATCATCAGTGCTATTCTCATTGTTCGCATCAGCACTAGTCCCATTGTTATCATCTGTGCTATTCTCATTGTTGGCATGGGCACTAGTCCCATTGTTATCAGTGCTATCCTCATATTTGTCAGGAGCACTAGTCCCATTGGTATCATCAGCGCTATTCTCATTGTTGTCATGGGCACTAGTCCCATGGTTATCAGTGCTATTCTCATTGTTGTCATGGGCACTAGTCCCATTGTTATCATCAGTGCTATTCTCATTGTTGTCATGGGCACTAGTCCCATTGTTATCAATGCTATTCTCATTGTTGGCATGGGCACTAGTCCCATTGTTATCATCAGTGCTATTCTCATTGTTGGCATCGGCACTAGTCCCATTGGTATCATCAGTGCTATTCTCATTGTTGGCATCAGCACTAGTCCCATTGTTATCATCAGTGCTATTCTCATTGTCGGCATCGGCACTAGTCCCATTGGTATCATCAGCGCTATTCTCATTGTTGTCAGGAGCACTAGTCCCATTGGTATCATCAGCGCTATTCTCATTGTTGTCATGGGCACTAGTCCCATGGTTATCAGTGCTATTCTCATTGTTGTCATGGGCACTAGTCCCATTGTTATCATCAGTGCTATTCTCATTGTTTGCGTCGGCACTAGTCCCATTCTTATCATCAGTGCTATTCTCATTGTTGGCATCGGCACTAGTCCCATTGTTATCATCAGTGCTATTCTCATTGTTGGCATCGGCACTAGTCCCATTGGTATCATCATCGCTATTCTCATTGTTGTCATGGGCACTAGTCCCATTGGTATCATCAGCGCTATTCTCATTGTTGTCATGGGCACTAGTCCCATGGTTATCAGTGCTATTCTCATTGTTGGCATCGGCATTAGTCCCATTGGTATCATCAGTGCTATTCTCATTGTTGGCATCGGCACTAGTCCCATTGGTATCATCAGCGCTATTCTCATTGTTGTCATGGGCACTAGTCCCATTGGTATCATCAGTGCTATTCTCATTGTTGGCATCGGCACTAGTCCCATTGGTATCATCAGTGCTATTCTCATTGTTGGCATCGGCACTAGTCCCATTGGTATCATCAGTGCTATTCTCATTGTTGTCATGGGCACTAGTCCCATTGGTTCATCAGTGCTATTCTCATTGTTGGCATCGGCACTAGTCCCATTGGTATCATCAGTGCTATTCTCATTGTTGGCATCGGCACTAGTCCCATTGGTATCATCAGCGCTATTCTCATTGTTGTCATGGGCACTAGTCCCATTGGTATCATCAGCGCTATTCTCATTGTTGGCATCGGCACTAGTCCCATTGGTATCATCAGTGCTATTCTCATTGTTGGCATCGGCACTAGTCCCATTGGTATCATCAGCGCTATTCTCATTGTTGTCATGGGCACTAGTCCCATGGTTATCAGTGCTATTCTCATTGTTGGCATCGGCACTAGTCCCATTGGGATCATCAGTGCTATTCTCATTGTTGGCATCGGCACTAGTCCCATTGGTATCATCAGCGCTATTCTCATTGTTGGCATCGGCACTAGTCCCATGGTTATCAGTGCTATTCTCATTGTTGTCATGGGCACTAGTCCCATTGTTATCATCAGTGCTATTCTCATTGTTGGCGTCGGCACTAGTCCCATTCTTATCATCAGTGCTATTCTCATTGTTGGCATCGGCACTAGTCCCATTGTTATCATCATCGCTATTCTCATTGTTGTCATGGGCACTAGTCCCATTGGTATCATCAGCGCTATTCTCATTGTTGTCATGTGCACTAGTCCCATTGGTATCATCAGTGCTATTCTCATTGTTGGCATCGGCACTAGTCCCATTGGTATCATCAGTGCTATTCTCATTGTTGGCATCGGCACTAGTCCCATTGGTATCATCAGTGCTATTCTCATTGTTGTCATGGAGCACTAGTCCCATTGGTATCATCAGCGCTATTCTCATTGTTGTCATGGGCACTAGTCCCATTGTTATCATCAGTGCTATTCTCATTGTTGTCATGGGCACTAGTCCCATTGTTATCATCAGTGCTATTCTCATTGTTGGCATCGGCACTAGTCCCATTGTTATCATCAGTGCTATTCTCATTGTTGTCATGGGCACTAGTTCCATTGTTATCATCAGTGCTATTCTCATTGTTTGCGTCGGCACTAGTCCCATTCTTATCATCAGTGCTATTCTCATTGTTGGCATCGGCACTAGTCCCATTGGTATCATCAGTGCTATTCTCATTGTTGGCATCGGCACTAGTCCCATTGGTATCATCATCGCTATTCTCATTGTTGTCATGGGCACTAGTCCCATAGGTATCATCAGCGCTATTCTCATTGTTGTCATGGGCACTAGTCCCATGGTTATCAGTGCTATTCTCATTGTTGGCATCGGCACTAGTCCCATTGGTATCATCAGTGCTATTCTCATTGTTGGCATCGGCACTAGTCCCATTGTTATCATCAGTGCTATTCTCATTTTTGGCATCGGCACTAGTCCCATTGGTATCATCAGCGCTATTCTCATTGTTGTCAGGAGCACTAGTCCCATTGGTATCGTCAGCGCTATTCTCATTGTTGTCTTGGGCACTAGTCCCATGGTTATCAGTGCTATTCTCATTGTTGTCATGGGCACTAGTCCCATTGTTATCTTCAGTGCTATTCTCATTGTTGGCATCGGCACTAGTCCCATTGTTATCATCAGTGCTATTCTCATTGTTGGCATCGGCACTAGTCCCATTGTTATCATCAGTGCTATTCTCATTGTTGTCATGGGCACTAGTTCCATTGTTATCATCAGTGCTATTCTCATTGTTTGCGTCCACACTAGTCCCATTCTTATCATCAGTGCTATTCTCATTGTTGGCATCGGCACTAGTCCCATTGTTATCATCAGTGCTATTCTCATTGTTGGCATCGGCACTAGTCCCATTGGTATCATCAGTCGCTATTCTCATTGTTGTCATGGGCACTAGTCCCATTGGTATCATCAGCGCTATTCTCATTGTTGCATGGGCACTAGTCCCATTGGTATCATCAGTGCTATTCTCATTGTTGTCATGGGCACTAGTCCCATTGGTATCATCAGTGCTATTCTCATTGTTGGCATCGGCACTAGTCCCATTGGTATCATCATCGCTATTCTCATTGTTGTCATGGGCACTAGTCCCATTGGTATCATCAGCGCTATTCTCATTGTTGTCATGGGCACTAGTCCCATGGTTATCAGTGCTATTCTCATTGTTGGCATCGGCACTAGTCCCATTGGTATGTGCTATTCTCATTGTTGGCATCGGCACTAGTCCCATTGTTATCATCAGTGCTATTCTCATTGTTGTCAGGAGCACAAGTCCCATTGGTATCATCAGCGCTATTCTCATTGTTGTCATGGGCACTAGTCCCATGGTTATCAGTGCTATTCTCATTGTTGTCATGGGCACTAGTCCCATTGTTATCATCAGTGCTATTCTCATTGTTGGCATCGGCACTAGTCCCATTGTTATCAGTGCTATTCTCATTGTTGTCATGGGCACTAGTTCCATTGTTATCATCAGTGCTATTCTCATTGTTTGCATCGGCACTAGTCCCATTCTTATCATCAGTGCTATTCTCATTGTTGGCATCGGCACTAGTCCCATTGTTATCATCAGTGCTATTCTCATTGTTGGCATCGGCACTAGTCCCATTGGTATCATCATCGCTATTCTCATTGTTGTCATGGGCACTAGTCCCATTGGTATCATCAGCGCTATTCTCATTGTTGTCATGGGCACTAGTCCCATGGTTATCAGTGCTATTCTCATTGTTGGCATCGGCACTAGTCCCATTGGTATCATCAGTGCTATTCTCATTGTTGGCATCGGCACTAGTCCCATTGGTATCATCAGCGCTATTCTCATTGTTGTCATGGGCACTAGTCCCATTGGTATCATCAGCGCTATTCTCATTGTTGGCATCGGCACTAGTCCCATTGGTATCATCAGCGCTATTCTCATTGTTGTCATGGGCACTAGTCCCATGGTTATCAGTGCTATTCTCATTGTTGGCATCGGCACTAGTCCCATTGGTATCATCAGTGCTATTCTCATTGTTGGCATCGGCACTAGTCCCATTGGTATCATCAGCGCTATTCTCATTGTTGTCATGGGCACTAGTCCCATTGGTATCATCAGTGCTATTCTCATTGTTATCATCAGTGCTATTCTCATTGTTGGCATCGGCACTAGTCCCATTGGTATCATCAGCGCTATTCTCATTGTTGTCATGGGCACTAGTCCCATGGTTATCAGTGCTATTCTCATTGTTGGCATCGGCACTAGTCCCATTGTTATCATCAGTGCTATTCTCATTGTAGGCATCGGCACTAGTCCCATTGTTATCATCAGTGCTATTCTCATTGTTGTCATGAGCGCTAGTCCTATGGTTATCAGTGCTATTCTCATTGCTGTCATGCGCACTAGTCCCATTGTTATCATCAGTGCTATTCTCATTGTTGGCATCGGCACTAGTCCCATTGTTATCAGTGCTATTCTCATTGTTGGCATCGGCACTAGTCCCATTGTTATCATCAGTGCTATTCTCATTGTTGGCATCGGCACTAGTCCCATTGTTACCATCAGTGCTATTCTCATTGTTATCATCAGTGCTATTCTCATTGTTGGCATCGGCACTAGTTCCATTGTTATCATCAGTGCTATTCTCATTGTTCGCATCAGCACTAGTCCCATTGTTATCATCAGTGCTATTCTCATTGTTGGCATGGGCACTAGTCCCATTGTTATCAGTGCTATCCTCATATTTGTCAGGAGCACTAGTCCCATTGGTATCATCAGCGCTATTCTCATTGTTGTCATGGGCACTAGTCCCATGGTTATCAGTGCTATTCTCATTGTTGTCATGGGCACTAGTCCCATTGTTATCATCAGTGCTATTCTCATTGTTGTCATGGGCACTAGTCCCATTGTTATCAATGCTATTCTCATTGTTGGCATGGGCACTAGTCCCATTGTTATCATCAGTGCTATTCTCATTGTTGGCATCGGCACTAGTCCCATTGGTATCATCAGCGCTATTCTCATTGTTGGCATCAGCACTAGTCCCATTGTTATCATCAGTGCTATTCTCATTGTTGGCATCGGCACTAGTCCCATTGGTATCATCAGCGCTATTCTCATTGTTGTCAGGAGCACTAGTCCCATTGGTATCATCAGCGCTATTCTCATTGTTGTCATGGGCACTAGTCCCATGGTTATCAGTGCTATTCTCATTGTTGTCATGGGCACTAGTCCCATTGTTATCATCAGTGCTATTCTCATTGTTGTCATGGGCACTAGTCCCATTGTTATCATCAGTGCTATTCTCATTGTTGGCATCGGCACTAGTCCCATTGTTATCATCAGTGCTATTCTCATTGTTGTCATGGGCACTAGTTCCATTGTTATCATCAGTGCTATTCTCATTGTTTGCGTCGGCACTAGTCCCATTCTGATCATCAGTGCTATTCTCATTGTTGGCATCAGCACTAGTCCCATTGTTATCATCAGTGCTATTCTCATTGTTGGCATCGGCACTAGTCCCATTGGTATCATCAGCGCTATTCTCATTGTTGTCATGGGCACTAGTCCCATTGGTTCATCAGTGCTATTCTCATTGTTGGCATCGGCACTAGTCCCATTGGGATCATCAGTGCTATTCTCATTGTTGGCATCGGCACTAGTCCCATTGGTATCATCAGCGCTATTCTCATTGTTGGCATCGGCACTAGTCCCATGGTTTATCAGTGCTATTCTCATTATTGGCATCGGCACTAGTCCCATTCTTATCATCAGTGCTATTCTCATTGTTGGCATCGGCACTAGTCCCATTGTTATCATCAGTGCTATTCTCATTGTTGGCATCGGCACTAGTCCCATTGGTATCATCAGCGCTATTCTCATTGTTGTCATGGGCACTAGTCCCATTGGTATCATCAGCGCTATTCTCATTGTTGTCATGTGCACTAGTCCCATGGTTATCAGTGCTATTCTCATTGTTGGCATCGGCACTAGTCCCATTGGTATCAGTGCTATTCTCATTGTTGGCATCGGCACTAGTCCCATTGGTATCATCAGTGCTATTCTCATTGTTGGCATCGGCACTAGTCCCATTGGTATCATCAGCGCTATTCTCATTGTTGTCATGGGCACTAGTCCCATTGTTATCATCAGTGCTATTCTCATTGTTGGCATCGGCACTAGTCCCATTGGTATCATCAGCGCTATTCTCATTGTTGTCATGGGCACTAGTCCCATGGTTATCAGTGCTATTCTCATTGTTGTCATGGGCACTAGTCCCATTGTTATCATCAGTGCTATTCTCATTGTTGGCATCGGCACTAGTCCCATTGTTATCAGTGCTATTCTCATTGTTGTCATGGGCACTAGTTCCATTGTTATCATCAGTGCTATTCTCATTGTTTGCATCGGCACTAGTCCCATTCTTATCATCAGTCGCTATTCTCATTGTTGTCATGGGCACTAGTCCCATTGTTATCATCAGTGCTATTCTCATTGTTTGCATCGGCACTAGTCCCATTGGTATCATCAGTGCTATTCTCATTGTTGTCATGGGCACTAGTCCCATTGTTATCATCAGTGCTATTCTCATTGTTGGCATCGGCACTAGTCCCATTGGTATCATCATCGCTATTCTCATTGTTGTCATGGGCACTAGTCCCATTGGTATCATCAGCGCTATTCTCATTGTTGTCATGGGCACTAGTCCCATGGTTATCAGTGCTATTCTCATTGTTGGTATCGGCACTAGTCCCATTGGTATCATCAGTGCTATTCTCATTGTTGGCATCGGCACTAGTCCCATTTGGTATCATCAGCGCTATTCTCATTGTTGTCATGGGCACTAGTCCCATTGGTATCATCAGCGCTATTCTCATTGTTGGCATCGGCACTAGTCCCATTGGTATCATCAGCGCTATTCTCATTGTTGTCATGGGCACTAGTCCCATGGTTATCAGTGCTATTCTCATTGTTGGCATCGGCACTAGTCCCATTGGTATCATCAGTGCTATTCTCATTGTTGGCATCGGCACTAGTCCCATTGGTATCATCAGCGCTATTCTCATTGTTGTCATGGGCACTAGTCCCATTGGTATCATCAGTGCTATTCTCATTGTTGGCATCGGCACTAGTCCCATTGGTATCATCAGTGCTATTCTCATTGTTATCATCAGTGCTATTCTCATTGTTGGCATCGGCACTAGTCCCATTGGTATCATCAGCGCTATTCTCATTGTTGTCATGGGCACTAGTCCCATGGTTATCAGTGCTATTCTCATTGTTGGCATCGGCACTAGTCCCATTGTTATCATCAGTGCTATTCTCATTGTAGGCATCGGCACTAGTCCCATTGTTATCATCAGTGCTATTCTCATTGTTGTCATGAGCGCTAGTCCTATGGTTATCAGTGCTATTCTCATTGCTGTCATGCGCACTAGTCCCATTGTTATCATCAGTATTATTCTCATTGTTGGCATCGGCACTAGTCCCATTGTTATCAGTGCTATTCTCATTGTTGGCATCGGCACTAGTCCCATTGTTATCATCAGTGCTATTCTCATTGTTGGCATCGGCACTAGTCCCATTGTTACCATCAGTGCTATTCTCATTGTTATCATCAGTGCTATTCTCATTGTTGGCATCGGCACTAGTTCCGTTGTTATCATCAGTGCTATTCTCATTGTTCGCATCAGCACTAGTCCCATTGTTATCATCAGTGCTATTCTCATTGTTGGCATGGGCACTAGTCCCATTGTTATCAGTGCTATCCTCATATTTGTCAGGAGCACTAGTCCCATTGGTATCATCAGCGCTATTCTCATTGTTGTCATGGGCACTAGTCCCATGGTTATCAGTGCTATTCTCATTGTTGTCATGGGCACTAGTCCCATTGTTATCATCAGTGCTATTCTCATTGTTGTCATGGGCACTAGTCCCATTGTTATCAATGCTATTCTCATTGTTGGCATGGGCACTAGTCCCATTGTTATCATCAGTGCTATTCTCATTGTTGGCATCGGCACTAGTCCCATTGGTATCATCAGCGCTATTCTCATTGTTGGCATCAGCACTAGTCCCATTGTTATCATCAGTGCTATTCTCATTGTTGGCATCGGCACTAGTCCCATTGGTATCATCAGCGCTATTCTCATTGTTGTCAGGAGCACTAGTCCCATTGGTATCATCAGCGCTATTCTCATTGTTGTCATGGGCACTAGTCCCATGGTTATCAGTGCTATTCTCATTGTTGTCATGGGCACTAGTCCCATTGTTATCATCAGTGCTATTCTCATTGTTGTCATGGGCACTAGTCCCATTGTTATCATCAGTGCTATTCTCATTGTTGGCATCGGCACTAGTCCCATTGTTATCATCAGTGTTATTCTCATTGTTGTCATGGGCACTAGTTCCATTGTTATCATCAGTGCTATTCTCATTGTTTGCGTCGGCACTAGTCCCATTCTGATCATCAGTGCTATTCTCATTGTTGGCATCAGCACTAGTCCCATTGTTATCATCAGTGCTATTCTCATTGTTGGCATCAGCACTAGTCCCATTGGTATCATCAGCGCTATTCTCATTGTTGTCATGGGCACTAGTCCCATGGTTATCAGTGCTATTCTCATTGTTGGCATCGGCACTAGTCCCATTGGGATCATCAGTGCTATTCTCATTGTTGGCATCGGCACTAGTCCCATTGGTATCATCAGCGCTATTCTCATTGTTGGCATCGGCACTAGTCCCATGGTTATCAGTGCTATTCTCATTATTGGCATCGGCACTAGTCCCATTGTTATCATCAGTGCTATTCTCATTGTTGGCATGGGCACTAGTCCCATTGTTATCATCAGTGCTATTCTCATTGTTGGCGTCGGCACTAGTCCCATTCTTATCATCAGTGCTATTCTCATTGTTGGCATCGGCACTAGTTCCATTGTTATCATCAGTGCTATTCTCATTGTTGGCATCGGCACTAGTCCCATTGGTATCATCGCTATTCTCATTGTTGTCATGGGCACTAGTCCCATTGGTATCATCAGCGCTATTCTCATTGTTGTCATGTGCACTAGTCCCATGGTTATCAGTGCTATTCTCATTGTTGGCATCGGCACTAGTCCCATTGGTATGTGCTATTCTCATTGTTGGCATCGGCACTAGTCCCATTGGTATCATCAGTGCTATTCTCATTGTTGGCATTGGCACTAGTCCCATTGGTATCATCAGCGCTATTCTCATTGTTGTCATGGGCACTAGTCCCATTGTTATCATCAGTGCTATTCTCATTGTTGGCATCGGCACTAGTCCCATTGTTATCATCAGTGCTATTCTCATTGTTGTCATGGGCACTAGTTCCATTGTTATCATCAGTGCTATTCTCATTGTTTGCGTCGGCACTAGTCCCATTCTTATCATCAGTGCTATTCTCATTGTTGGCATCGGCACTAGTCCCATTGTTATCATCAGTGCTATTCTCATTGTTGGCATCGGCACTAGTCCCATTGGTATCATCATCGCTATTCTCATTGTTGTCATGGGCACTAGTCCCATAGGTATCATCAGCGCTATTCTCATTGTTGTCATGGGCACTAGTCCCATGGTTATCAGTGCTATTCTCATTGTTGGCATCGGCACTATTCCCATTGGTATCATCAGTGCTATTCTCATTGTTGGCATCGGCACTAGTCCCATTGTTATCATCAGTGCTATTCTCATTTTTGGCATCGCACTAGTCCCATTGGTATCATCAGCGCTATTCTCATTGTTGTCAGGAGCACTAGTCCCATTGGTATTGTCAGCGCTATTCTCATTGTTGTCTTGGGCACTAGTCCCATGGTTATCAGTGCTATTCTCATTGTTGTCATGGGCACTAGTCCCATTGTTATCTTCAGTGCTATTCTCATTGTTGGCATCGGCACTAGTCCCATTGTTATCATCAGTGCTATTCTCATTGTTGGCATCGGCACTAGTCCCATTGTTATCATCAGTGCTATTCTCATTGTTGTGATAGGCACTAGTTCCATTGTTATCATCAGTGCTATTCTCATTGTTTGCGTCCACACTAGTCCCATTCTTATCATCAGTGCTATTCTCATTGTTGGCATCGGCACTAGTCCCATTGTTATCATCAGTGCTATTCTCATTGTTGGCATCGGCACTAGTCCCATTGGTATCATCATCGCTATTCTCATTGTTGTCATGGGCACTAGTCCCATTGGTATCATCAGCGCTATTCTCATTGTTGTCATGGGCACTAGTCCCATGGTTATCAGTGCTATTCTCGTTGTTGGCATCGGCACTAGTCCCATTGGTATGTGCTATTCTCATTGTTGGCATCGGCACTAGTCCCATTGTTATCATCAGTGCTATTCTCATTGTTGTCAGGAGCACTAGTCCCATTGGTATCATCAGCGCTATTCTCATTGTTGTCATGGGCACTAGTCCCATGGTTATCAGTGCTATTCTCATTGTTGTCATGGGCACTAGTCCCATTGTTATCATCAGTGCTATTCTCATTGTTGGCATCGGCACTAGTCCCATTGTTATCAGTGCTATTCTCATTGTTGTCATGGGCACTAGTTCCATTGTTATCATCAGTGCTATTCTCATTGTTTGCATCGGCACTAGTCTCATTCTTATCATCAGTGCTATTCTCATTGTTGACATCGGCACTAGTCCCATTGTTATCATCAGTGCTATTCTCATTGTTTGCGTCGGCACTAGTCCCATTGTTATCATCAGTGCTATTCTCATTGTTCGCATCAGCACTAGTCCCATTGTTATCATCAGTGCTATTCTCATTGTTGGCATGGGCACTAGTCCCATTGTTATCAGTGCTATCCTCATATTTGTCATGAGCACTAGTCCCATTGGTATCATCAGCGCTATTCTCATTGTTGTCATGGGCACTAGTCCCATGGTTATCAGTGCTATTCTCATTGTTGTCATGGCACTAGTCCCATTGTTATCATCAGTGCTATTCTCATTGTTGTCATGGGCACTAGTCCCATTGTTATCAATGCTATTCTCATTGTTGGCATGGGCACTAGTCCCATTGTTATCATCAGTGCTATTCTCATTGTTGGCATCGGCACTAGTCCCATTGGTATCATCAGCGCTATTCTCATTGTTGGCATCAGCACTAGTCCCATTGTTATCATCAGTGCTATTCTCATTGTTGGCATCGGCACTAGTCCCATTGGTATCATCAGTGCTATTCTCATTGTTGTCAGGAGCACTAGTCCCATTGGTATCATCAGCGCTATTCTCATTGTTGTCATGGGCACTAGTCCCATGGTTATCAGTGCTATTCTCATTGTTGTCATGGGCACTAGTCCCATTGTTATCATCAGTGCTATTCTCATTGTTGTCATGGGCACTAGTCCCATTGTTATCATCAGTGCTATTCTCATTGTTGGCATCGGCACTAGTCCCATTGTTATCATCAGTGTTATTCTCATTGTTGTCATGGGCACTAGTTCCATTGTTATCATCAGTGCTATTCTCATTGTTTGCGTCGGCACTAGTCCCATTCTGATCATCAGTGCTATTCTCATTGTTGGCATCAGCACTAGTCCCATTGTTATCATCAGTGCTATTCTCATTGTTGGCATCAGCACTAGTCCCATTGGTATCATCAGCGCTATTCTCATTGTTGTCATGGGCACTAGTCCCATGGTTATCAGTGCTATTCTCATTGTTGTCATCGGCACTAGTCCCATTGGGATCATCAGAGCTATTCTCATTGTTGGCATCGGCACTAGTCCCATTGGTATCATCAGCGCTATTCTCATTGTTGGCATCGGCACTAGTCCCATGGTTATCAGTGCTATTCTCATTATTGGCATCGGCACTAGTCCCATTGTTATCATCAGTGCTATTCTCATTGTTGGCATGGGCACTAGTCCCATTGTTATCATCAGTGCTATTCTCATTGTTGGCGTCGGCACTAGTCCCATTCTTATCATCAGTGCTATTCTCATTGTTGGCATCGGCACTAGTTCCATTGTTATCATCAGTGCTATTCTCATTGTTGGCATCGGCACTAGTCCCATTGGTATCATCGCTATTCTCATTGTTGTCATGGGCACTAGTCCCATTGGTATCATCAGCGCTATTCTCATTGTTGTCATGTGCACTAGTCCCATGGTTATCAGTGCTATTCTCAGTGTTGGCATCGGCACTAGTCCCATTGGTATGTGCTATTCTCATTGTTGGCATCGGCACTAGTCCCATTGGTATCATCAGTGCTATTCTCATTGTTGGCATCGGCACTAGTCCCATTGGTATCATCAGCGCTATTCTCATTGTTGTCATGGGCACTAGTCCCATTGTTATCATCAGTGCTATTCTCATTGTTGGCATCGGCACTAGTCCCATTGTTATCATCAGTGCTATTCTCATTGTTGTCATGGGCACTAGTTCCATTGTTATCATCAGTGCTATTCTCATTGTTTGCGTCGGCACTAGTCCCATTCTTATCATCAGTGCTATTCTCATTGTTGGCATCGGCACTAGTCCCATTGTTATCATCAGTGCTATTCTCATTGTTGGCATCGGCACTAGTCCCATTGGTATCATCATCGCTATTCTCATTGTTGTCATGGGCACTAGTCCCATAGGTATCATCAGCGCTATTCTCATTGTTGTCATGGGCACTAGTCCCATGGTTATCAGTGCTATTCTCATTGTTGGCATCGGCACTATTCCCATTGGTATCATCAGTGCTATTCTCATTGTTGGCATCGGCACTAGTCCCATTGTTATCATCAGTGCTATTCTCATTTTTGGCATCGCACTAGTCCCATTGGTATCATCAGCGCTATTCTCATTGTTGTCAGGAGCACTAGTCCCATTGGTATTGTCAGCGCTATTCTCATTGTTGTCTTGGGCACTAGTCCCATGGTTATCAGTGCTATTCTCATTGTTGTCATGGGCACTAGTCCCATTGTTATCTTCAGTGCTATTCTCATTGTTGGCATCGGCACTAGTCCCATTGTTATCATCAGTGCTATTCTCATTGTTGGCATCGGCACTAGTCCCATTGTTATCATCAGTGCTATTCTCATTGTTGTCATAGGCACTAGTTCCATTGTTATCATCAGTGCTATTCTCATTGTTTGCGTCCACACTAGTCCCATTCTTATCATCAGTGCTATTCTCATTGTTGGCATCGGCACTAGTCCCATTGTTATCATCAGTGCTATTCTCATTGTTGGCATCGGCACTAGTCCCATTGGTATCATCATCGCTATTCTCATTGTTGTCATGGGCACTAGTCCCATTGGTATCATCAGCGCTATTCTCATTGTTGTCATGGGCACTAGTCCCATGGTTATCAGTGCTATTCTCGTTGTTGGCATCGGCACTAGTCCCATTGGTATGTGCTATTCTCATTGTTGGCATCGGCACTAGTCCCATTGTTATCATCAGTGCTATTCTCATTGTTGTCAGGAGCACTAGTCTCATTGGTATCATCAGCGCTATTCTCATTGTTGTCATGGGCACTAGTCCCATGGTTATCAGTGCTATTCTCATTGTTGTCATGGGCACTAGTCCCATTGTTATCATCAGTGCTATTCTCATTGTTGGCATCGGCACTAGTCCCATTGTTATCCAGTGCTATTCTCATTGTTGTCATGGGCACTAGTTCCATTGTTATCATCAGTGCTATTCTCATTGTTTGCATCGGCACTAGTCTCATTCTTATCATCAGTGCTATTCTCATTGTTGACATCGGCACTAGTCCCATTGTTATCATCAGTGCTATTCACATTGTTGGCATCGGCACTAGTCCCATTGGTATCATCATCGCTATTCTCATTGTTGTCATGGGCACTAGTCCCATTGGTATCATCAGCGCTATTCTCATTGTTGTCATGGGCACTAGTCCCATGGTTATCAGTGCTATTCTCATTGTTGGCATCGGCACTAGTCCCATTGGTATCATCAGTGCTATTCTCATTGTTGGCATCGGCACTAGTCCCATTGGTATCATCAGCGCTATTCTCATTGTTGTCATGGGCACTAGTCCCATTGGTATCATCAGTGCTATTCTCATTGTTGGCGTCGGCACTAGTCCCATTGGTATCATCAGTGCTATTCTCATTGTTGGCATCGGCACTAGTCCCATTGGTATCATCAGCGCTATTCTCATTGTTGTCATGGGCACTAGTCCCATGGTTATCAGTGCTATTCTCATTGTTGGCATCGGCACTAGTCCCATTGGTATCATCAGTGCTATTCTCATTGTTGGCATCGGCACTAGTCCCATTGGTATCATCAGCGCTATTCTCATTGTTGTCATGGGCACTAGTCCCATTGGTATCATCAGTGCTATTCTCATTGTTGGCATCGGCACTAGTCCCATTCGTATCATCAGTGCTATTCTCATTGTTATCATCAGTGCTATTCTCATTGTTGGCATCGGCACTAGTCCCATTGGTATCATCAGCGCTATTCTCATTGTTGTCATGGGCACTAGTCCCATTGGTTATCAGTGCTATTCTCATTGTTGGCATCGGCACTAGTCCCATTGGTATCATCAGTGCTATTCTCATTGCTGTCATGAGCGCTAGTCCTATGGTTATCAGTGCTATTCTCATTGCTGTCATGCGCACTAGTCCCATTGTTATCATCAGTGCTATTCTCATTGTTGGCATCGGCACTAGTCCCATTGGTATCATCAGTGCTATTCTCATTGTTGGCATCGGCACTAGTCCCATTGGTATCATCAGTGCTATTCTCATTGTTGGCATCGGCACTAGTCCCATTGGTATCATCAGTGCTATTCTCATTGTTATCATCAGTGCTATTCTCATTGTTGGCATCGGCACTAGTCCCATTGGTATCATCAGCGCTATTCTCATTGTTGTCATGGGCACTAGTCCCATTGGTTATCAGTGCTATTCTCATTGTTGGCATCGGCACTAGTCCCATTGGTATCATCAGTGCTATTCTCATTGTTATCATCAGTGTTATTCTCATTGTTGGCATCGGCACTAGTCCCATTGGTATCATCAGCGCTATTCTCATTGTTGTCATGGGCACTAGTCCCATGGTTATCAGTGCTATTCTCATTGTTGGCATCGGCACTAGTCCCATTGTTATCTTCAGTGCTATTCTCATTGTTGGCATCGGCACTAGTCCCATTGTTATCATCAGTGCTATTCTCATTGTTGGCATCGGCACTAGTCCCATTGTTATCATCAGTGCTATTCTCATTGTTGTCATAGGCACTAGTTCCATTGTTATCATCAGTGCTATTCTCATTGTTTGCGTCCACACTAGTCCCATTCTTATCATCAGTGCTATTCTCATTGTTGGCATCGGCACTAGTCCCATTGTTATCATCAGTGCTATTCTCATTGTTGGCATCGGCACTAGTCCCATTGGTATCATCATCGCTATTCTCATTGTTGTCATGGGCACTAGTCCCATTGGTATCATCAGCGCTATTCTCATTGTTGTCATGGGCACTAGTCCCATGGTTATCAGTGCTATTCTCGTTGTTGGCATCGGCACTAGTCCCATTGGTATGTGCTATTCTCATTGTTGGCATCGGCACTAGTCCCATTGTTATCATCAGTGCTATTCTCATTGTTGTCAGGAGCACTAGTCTCATTGGTATCATCAGCGCTATTCTCATTGTTGTCATGGGCACTAGTCCCATGGTTATCAGTGCTATTCTCATTGTTGTCATGGGCACTAGTCCCATTGTTATCATCAGTGCTATTCTCATTGTTGGCATCGGCACTAGTCCCATTGTTATCAGTGCTATTCTCATTGTTGTCATGGGCACTAGTTCCATTGTTATCATCAGTGCTATTCTCATTGTTTGCATCGGCACTAGTCTCATTCTTATCATCAGTGCTATTCTCATTGTTGACATCAGCACTAGTCCCATTGTTATCATCAGTGCTATTCACATTGTTGGCATCGGCACTAGTCCCATTGGTATCATCATCGCTATTCTCATTGTTGTCATGGGCACTAGTCCCATTGGTATCATCAGCGCTATTCTCATTGTTGTCATGGGCACTAGTCCCATGGTTATCAGTGCTATTCTCATTGTTGGCATCGGCACTAGTCCCATTGGTATCATCAGTGCTATTCTCATTGTTGGCATCGGCACTAGTCCCATTGGTATCATCAGCGCTATTCTCATTGTTGTCATGGGCACTAGTCCCATTGGTATCATCAGTGCTATTCTCATTGTTGGCGTCGGCACTAGTCCCATTGGTATCATCAGTGCTATTCTCATTGTTGGCATCGGCACTAGTCCCATTGGTATCATCAGCGCTATTCTCATTGTTGTCATGGGCACTAGTCCCATGGTTATCAGTGCTATTCTCATTGTTGGCATCGGCACTAGTCCCATTGTTATCATCAGTGCTATTCTCATTGTAGGCATCGGCACTAGTCCCATTGTTATCATCAGTGCTATTCTCATTGTTGTCATGAGCGCTAGTCCCATGGTTATCAGTGCTATTCTCATTGCTGTCATGCGCACTAGTCCCATTGTTATCATCAGTGCTATTCTCATTGTTGGCATCGGCACTAGTCCCATTGTTATCAGTGCTATTCTCATTGTTGGCATCGGCACTAGTCCCATTGTTATCATCAGTGCTATTCTCATTGTTGGCATCGGCACTAGTCCCATTGTTACCATCAGTGCTATTCTCATTGTTATCATCAGTGCTATTCTCATTGTTGGCATCGGCACTAGTTCCATTGTTATCATCAGTGCTATTCTCATTGTTCGCATCAGCACTAGTCCCATTGTTATCATCAGTGCTATTCTCATTGTTGGCATGGGCACTAGTCCCATTGTTATCAGTGCTATCCTCATATTTGTCAGGAGCACTAGTCCCATTGGTATCATCAGCGCTATTCTCATTGTTGTCATGGGCACTAGTCCCATGGTTATCAGTGCTATTCTCATTGTTGTCATGGCACTAGTCCCATTGTTATCATCAGTGCTATTCTCATTGTTGTCATGGGCACTAGTCCCATTGTTATCAATGCTATTCTCATTGTTGGCATGGGCACTAGTCCCATTGTTATCATCAGTGCTATTCTCATTGTTGGCATCGGCACTAGTCCCATTGGTATCATCAGCGCTATTCTCATTGTTGGCATCAGCACTAGTCCCATTGTTATCATCAGTGCTATTCTCATTGTTGGCATCGGCACTAGTCCCATTGGTATCATCAGCGCTATTCTCATTGTTGTCAGGAGCACTAGTCCCATTGGTATCATCAGCGCTATTCTCATTGTTGTCATGGGCACTAGTCCCATGGTTATCAGTGCTATTCTCATTGTTGTCATGGGCACTAGTCCCATTGTTATCATCAGTGCTATTCTCATTGTTGTCATGGGCACTAGTCCCATTGTTATCATCAGTGCTATTCTCATTGTTGGCATCGGCACTAGTCCCATTGTTATCATCAGTGCTATTCTCATTGTTGTCATGGGCACTAGTTCCATTGTTATCATCAGTGCTATTCTCATTGTTTGCATCGGCACTAGTCCCATTCTGATCATCAGTGCTATTCTCATTGTTGGCATCAGCACTAGTCCCATTGTTATCATCAGTGCTATTCTCATTGTTGGCATCAGCACTAGTCCCATTGGTATCATCAGCGCTATTCTCATTGTTGTCATGGGCACTAGTCCCATGGTTATCAGTGCTATTCTCATTGTTGGCATCGGCACTAGTCCCATTGGGATCATCAGAGCTATTCTCATTGTTGGCATCGGCACTAGTCCCATTGGTATCATCAGCGCTATTCTCATTGTTGGCATCGGCACTAGTCCCATGGTTATCAGTGCTATTCTCATTGTTGGCATCGGCACTAGTCCCATTGTTATCATCAGTGCTATTCTCATTGTTGGCATGGGCACTAGTCCCATTGTTATCATCAGTGCTATTCTCATTGTTGGCGTCGGCACTAGTCCCATTCTTATCATCAGTGCTATTCTCATTGTTGGCATCGGCACTAGTTCCATTGTTATCATCAGTGCTATTCTCATTGTTGGCATCGGCACTAGTCCCATTGGTATCATCGCTATTCTCATTGTCATGGGCACTAGTCCCATTGGTATCATCAGCGCTATTCTCATTGTTGTCATGTGCACTAGTCCCATGGTTATCAGTGCTATTCTCATTGTTGGCATCGGCACTAGTCCCATTGGTATCATCAGTGCTATTCTCATTGTTGGCATCGGCACTAGTCCCATTGGTATCATCAGTGCTATTCTCATTGTTGGCATCGGCACTAGTCCCATTGGTATCATCAGCGCTATTCTCATTGTTGTCATGGGCACTAGTCCCATTGTTATCATCAGTGCTATTCTCATTGTTGGCATCGGCACTAGTCCCATTGTTATCATCAGTGCTATTCTCATTGTTGTCATGGGCACTAGTTCCATTGTTATCATCAGTGCTATTCTCATTGTTTGCGTCGGCACTAGTCCCATTGTTATCATCAGTGCTATTCTCATTGTTGGCATCGGCACTAGTCCCATTGTTATCATCAGTGCTATTCTCATTGTTGGCATCGGCACTAGTCCCATTGGTATCATCATCGCTATTCTCATTGTTGTCATGGGCACTAGTCCCATAGGTATCATCAGCGCTATTCTCATTGTTGTCATGGGCACTAGTCCCATGGTTATCAGTGCTATTCTCATTGTTGGCATCGGCACTAGTCCCATTGGTATCATCAGTGCTATTCTCATTGTTGGCATCGGCACTAGTCCCATTGTTATCATCAGTGCTATTCTCATTGTTGGCATCGCACTAGTCCCATTGGTATCATCAGCGCTATTCTCATTGTTGTCATGGGCACTAGTCCCATTGGTATCATCAGCGCTATTCTCATTGTTGTCATGGGCACTAGTCCCATGGTTATCAGTGCTATTCTCATTGTTGGCATCGGCACTAGTCCCATTGGTATCATCAGTGCTATTCTCATTGTTGGCATCGGCACTAGTCCCATTGGTATCATCAGCGCTATTCTCATTGTTGTCATGGGCACTAGTCCCATTGGTATCATCAGTGCTATTCTCATTGTTGGCATCGGCACTAGTCCCATTGGTATCATCAGTGCTATTCTCATTGTTATCATCAGTGCTATTCTCATTGTTGGCATCGGCACTAGTCCCATTGGTATCATCAGCGCTATTCTCATTGTTGTCATGGGCACTAGTCCCATGGTTATCAGTGCTATTCTCATTGTTGGCATCGGCACTAGTCCCATTGTTATCATCAGTGCTATTCTCATTGTAGGCATCGGCACTAGTCCCATTGTTATCATCAGTGCTATTCTCATTGTTGTCATGAGCGCTAGTCCTATGGTTATCAGTGCTATTCTCATTGCTGTCATGCGCACTAGTCCCATTGTTATCATCAGTGCTATTCTCATTGTTGGCATCGGCACTAGTCCCATTGTTATCAGTGCTATTCTCATTGTTGGCATCGGCACTAGTCCCATTGTTATCATCAGTGCTATTCTCATTGTTGGCATCGGCACTAGTCCCATTGTTACCATCAGTGCTATTCTCATTGTTATCATCAGTGCTATTCTCATTGTTGGCATCGGCACTAGTTCCATTGTTATCATCAGTGCTATTCTCATTGTTCGCATCAGCACTAGTCCCATTGTTATCATCAGTGCTATTCTCATTGTTGGCATGGGCACTAGTCCCATTGTTATCAGTGCTATCCTCATATGTTGTCATGGAGCACTAGTCCCATTGGTATCATCAGCGCTATTCTCATTGTTGTCATGGGCACTAGTCCCATGGTTATCAGTGCTATTCTCATTGTTGTCATGGCACTAGTCCCATTGTTATCATCAGTGCTATTCTCATTGTTGTCATGGGCACTAGTCCCATTGTTATCAATGCTATTCTCATTGTTGGCATGGGCACTAGTCCCATTGTTATCATCAGTGCTATTCTCATTGTTGGCATCGGCACTAGTCCCATTGGTATCATCAGCGCTATTCTCATTGTTGGCATCAGCACTAGTCCCATTGTTATCATCAGTGCTATTCTCATTGTTGGCATCGGCACTAGTCCCATTGGTATCATCAGCGCTATTCTCATTGTTGTCAGGAGCACTAGTCCCATTGGTATCATCAGCGCTATTCTCATTGTTGTCATGGGCACTAGTCCCATGGTTATCAGTGCTATTCTCATTGTTGTCATGGGCACTAGTCCCATTGTTATCATCAGTGCTATTCTCATTGTTGTCATGGGCACTAGTCCCATTGTTATCATCAGTGCTATTCTCATTGTTGGCATCGGCACTAGTCCCATTGTTATCATCAGTGTTATTCTCATTGTTGTCATGGGCACTAGTTCCATTGTTATCATCAGTGCTATTCTCATTGTTTGCGTCGGCACTAGTCCCATTCTGATCATCAGTGCTATTCTCATTGTTGGCATCAGCACTAGTCCCATTGTTATCATCAGTGCTATTCTCATTGTTGGCATCAGCACTAGTCCCATTGGTATCATCAGCGCTATTCTCATTGTTGTCATGGGCACTAGTCCCATGGTTATCAGTGCTATTCTCATTGTTGGCATCGGCACTAGTCCCATTGGGATCATCAGTGCTATTCTCATTGTTGGCATCGGCACTAGTCCCATTGGTATCATCAGCGCTATTCTCATTGTTGGCATCGGCACTAGTCCCATGGTTATCAGTGCTATTCTCATTATTGGCATCGGCACTAGTCCCATTGTTATCATCAGTGCTATTCTCATTGTTGGCATCGGCACTAGTCCCATTGTTATCATCAGTGCTATTCTCATTGTTGGCATCGGCACTAGTCCCATTGGTATCATCAGTGCTATTCTCATTGTTGTCATGGGCACTAGTCCCATTGGTATCATCAGCGCTATTCTCATTGTTGTCATGTGCACTAGTCCCATGGTTATCAGTGCTATTCTCATTGTTGGCATCGGCACTAGTCCCATTGGTATCATCAGTGCTATTCTCATTGTTGGCATCGGCACTAGTCCCATTGGTATCATCAGTGCTATTCTCATTGTTGGCATCGGCACTAGTCCCATTGGTATCATCAGCGCTATTCTCATTGTTGTCATGGGCACTAGTCCCATTGTTATCATCAGTGCTATTCTCATTGTTGGCATCGGCACTAGTCCCATTGTTATCATCAGCGCTATTCTCATTGTTGTCATGGGCACTAGTCCCATGGTTATCAGTGCTATTCTCATTGTTGTCATGGGCACTAGTCCCATTGTTATCATCAGTGCTATTCTCATTGTTGGCATCGGCACTAGTCCCATTGTATCATCAGTGCTATTCTCATTGTTGTCATGGGCACTAGTTCCATTGTTATCATCAGTGCTATTCTCATTGTTTGCATCGGCACTAGTCCCATTGTTATCATCAGTCGCTATTCTCATTGTTGTCATGGGCACTAGTCCCATTGTTATCATCAGTGCTATTCTCATTGTTTGCATCGGCACTAGTCCCATTGTTATCATCAGTGCTATTCTCATTGTTGTCATGGGCACTAGTCCCATTGTTATCATCAGTGCTATTCTCATTGTTGGCATCGGCACTAGTCCCATTGGTATCATCATCGCTATTCTCATTGTTGTCATGGGCACTAGTCCCATTGGTATCATCAGCGCTATTCTCATTGTTGTCATGGGCACTAGTCCCATGGTTATCAGTGCTATTCTCATTGTTGGCATCGGCACTAGTCCCATTGGTATCATCAGTGCTATTCTCATTGTTGGCATCGGCACTAGTCCCATTTGGTATCATCAGCGCTATTCTCATTGTTGTCATGGGCACTAGTCCCATTGGTATCATCAGCGCTATTCTCATTGTTGGCATCGGCACTAGTCCCATTGGTATCATCAGCGCTATTCTCATTGTTGTCATGGGCACTAGTCCCATGGTTATCAGTGCTATTCTCATTGTTGGCATCGGCACTAGTCCCATTGGTATCATCAGTGCTATTCTCATTGTTGGCATCGGCACTAGTCCCATTGGTATCATCAGCGCTATTCTCATTGTTGTCATGGGCACTAGTCCCATTGGTATCATCAGTGCTATTCTCATTGTTGGCATCGGCACTAGTCCCATTGGTATCATCAGTGCTATTCTCATTGTTATCATCAGTGCTATTCTCATTGTTGGCATCGGCACTAGTCCCATTGGTATCATCAGCGCTATTCTCATTGTTGTCATGGGCACTAGTCCCATGGTTATCAGTGCTATTCTCATTGTTGGCATCGGCACTAGTCCCATTGTTATCATCAGTGCTATTCTCATTGTAGGCATCGGCACTAGTCCCATTGTTATCATCAGTGCTATTCTCATTGTTGTCATGAGCGCTAGTCCTATGGTTATCAGTGCTATTCTCATTGCTGTCATGCGCACTAGTCCCATTGTTATCATCAGTGCTATTCTCATTGTTGGCATCGGCACTAGTCCCATTGTTATCAGTGCTATTCTCATTGTTGGCATCGGCACTAGTCCCATTGTTATCATCAGTGCTATTCTCATTGTTGGCATCGGCACTAGTCCCATTGTTACCATCAGTGCTATTCTCATTGTTATCATCAGTGCTATTCTCATTGTTGGCATCGGCACTAGTTCCGTTGTTATCATCAGTGCTATTCTCATTGTTCGCATCAGCACTAGTCCCATTGTTATCATCAGTGCTATTCTCATTGTTGGCATCGGCACTAGTCCCATTGTTATCATCAGTGCTATCCTCATATGTTGTCAGGAGCACTAGTCCCATTGGTATCATCAGCGCTATTCTCATTGTTGTCATGGGCACTAGTCCCATGGTTATCAGTGCTATTCTCATTGTTGTCATGGCACTAGTCCCATGGTTATCAGTGCTATTCTCATTGTTGGCATCGGCACTATTCCCATTGGTATCATCAGTGCTATTCTCATTGTTGGCATCGGCACTAGTCCCATTGTTATCATCAGTGCTATTCTCATTTTTGGCATCGGCACTAGTCCCATTGGTATCATCAGCGCTATTCTCATTGTTGTCAGGAGCACTAGTCCCATTGGTATTGTCAGCGCTATTCTCATTGTTGTCTTGGGCACTAGTCCCATGGTTATCAGTGCTATTCTCATTGTTGTCATGGGCACTAGTCCCATTGTTATCTTCAGTGCTATTCTCATTGCTGGCATCGGCACTAGTCCCATTGTTATCATCAGTGCTATTCTCATTGTTGGCATCGGCACTAGTCCCATTGTTATCATCAGTGCTATTCTCATTGTTGTCATAGGCACTAGTTCCATTGTTATCATCAGTGCTATTCTCATTGTTTGCGTCCACACTAGTCCCATTCTTATCATCAGTGCTATTCTCATTGTTGGCATCGGCACTAGTCCCATTGTTATCATCAGTGCTATTCTCATTGTTGGCATCGGCACTAGTCCCATTGGTATCATCATCGCTATTCTCATTGTTGTCATGGGCACTAGTCCCATTGGTATCATCAGCGCTATTCTCATTGTTGTCATGGGCACTAGTCCCATGGTTATCAGTGCTATTCTCGTTGTTGGCATCGGCACTAGTCCCATTGGTATGTGCTATTCTCATTGTTGGCATCGGCACTAGTCCCATTGTTATCATCAGTGCTATTCTCATTGTTGTCAGGAGCACTAGTCCCATTGGTATCATCAGCGCTATTCTCATTGTTGTCATGGGCACTAGTCCCATGGTTATCAGTGCTATTCTCATTGTTGTCATGGGCACTAGTCCCATTGTTATCATCAGTGCTATTCTCATTGTTGGCATCGGCACTAGTCCCATTGTTATCAGTGCTATTCTCATTGTTGTCATGGGCACTAGTTCCATTGTTATCATCAGTGCTATTCTCATTGTTTGCATCGGCACTAGTCTCATTCTTATCATCAGTGCTATTCTCATTGTTGACATCGGCACTAGTCCCATTGTTATCATCAGTGCTATTCTCATTGTTGGCATCGGCACTAGTCCCATTGGTATCATCATCGCTATTCTCATTGTTGTCATGGGCACTAGTCCCATTGGTATCATCAGCGCTATTCTCATTGTTGTCATGGGCACTAGTCCCATGGTTATCAGTGCTATTCTCATTGTTGGCATCGGCACTAGTCCCATTGGTATCATCAGTGCTATTCTCATTGTTGGCATCGGCACTAGTCCCATTGGTATCATCAGCGCTATTCTCATTGTTGTCATGGGCACTAGTCCCATTGGTATCATCAGTGCTATTCTCATTGTTGGCGTCGGCACTAGTCCCATTGGTATCATCAGTGCTATTCTCATTGTTGGCATCGGCACTAGTCCCATTGGTATCATCAGCGCTATTCTCATTGTTGTCATGGGCACTAGTCCCATGGTTATCAGTGCTATTCTCATTGTTGGCATCGGCACTAGTCCCATTGGTATCATCAGTGCTATTCTCATTGTTGGCATCGGCACTAGTCCCATTGGTATCATCAGCGCTATTCTCATTGTTGTCATGGGCACTAGTCCCATTGGTATCATCAGTGCTATTCTCATTGTTGGCATCGGCACTAGTCCCATTGGTATCATCAGTGCTATTCTCATTGTTATCATCAGTGCTATTCTCATTGTTGGCATCGGCACTAGTCCCATTGGTATCATCAGCGCTATTCTCATTGTTGTCATGGGCACTAGTCCCATGGTTATCAGTGCTATTCTCATTGTTGGCATCGGCACTAGTCCCATTGGTATCATCAGTGCTATTCTCATTGCTGTCATCGAGCGCTAGTCCCATGGTTATCATCAGTGCTATTCTCATTGCTGTCATGCGCACTAGTCCCATTGTTATCATCAGTGCTATTCTCATTGTTGGCATCGGCACTAGTCCCATTGGTATCATCAGTGCTATTCTCATTGTTGGCATCGGCACTAGTCCCATTGGTATCATCAGTGCTATTCTCATTGTTGGCATCGGCACTAGTCCCATTGGTATCATCAGTGCTATTCTCATTGTTATCATCAGTGCTATTCTCATTGTTGGCATCGGCACTAGTCCCATTGGTATCATCAGCGCTATTCTCATTGTTGTCATGGGCACTAGTCCCATGGTTATCATCGTGCTATTCTCATTGTTGGCATCGGCACTAGTCCCATTGGTATCATCAGTGCTATTCTCATTGTTATCATCAGTGTTATTCTCATTGTTGGCATCGGCACTAGTCCCATTGGTATCATCAGCGCTATTCTCATTGTTGTCATGGGCACTAGTCCCATTGGTATCATCAGTGCTATTCTCATTGTTGGCATCGGCACTAGTCCCATTGTTATCTTCAGTGCTATTCTCATTGTTGGCATCGGCACTAGTCCCATTGTTATCATCAGTGCTATTCTCATTGTTGGCATCGGCACTAGTCCCATTGTTATCATCAGTGCTATTCTCATTGTTGTCATAGGCACTAGTCCCATTGTTATCATCAGTGCTATTCTCATTGTTTGCATCCGCACTAGTCCCATTGTTATCATCAGTGCTATTCTCATTGTTGGCATCGGCACTAGTCCCATTGTTATCATCAGTGCTATTCTCATTGTTGGCATCGGCACTAGTCCCATTGGTATCATCATCGCTATTCTCATTGTTGTCATGGGCACTAGTCCCATTGGTATCATCAGCGCTATTCTCATTGTTGTCATGGGCACTAGTCCCATGGTTATCAGTGCTATTCTCATTGTTGGCATCGGCACTAGTCCCATTGGTATCATCAGTGCTATTCTCATTGTTGGCATCGGCACTAGTCCCATTGTTATCATCAGTGCTATTCTCATTGTTGTCAGCGAGCACTAGTCCCATTGGTATCATCAGCGCTATTCTCATTGTTGTCATGGGCACTAGTCCCATTGGTATCATCAGTGCTATTCTCATTGTTGTCATGGGCACTAGTCCCATTGTTATCATCAGTGCTATTCTCATTGTTGGCATCGGCACTAGTCCCATTGTTATCAGTGCTATTCTCATTGTTGGCATCGGCACTAGTCCCATTGGTATCATCAGTGCTATTCTCATTGTTGGCATCGGCACTAGTCCCATTGGTATCATCAGTGCTATTCTCATTGTTGTCATCGGCACTAGTCCCATTGGTATCATCAGTGCTATTCTCATTGTTGGCATCGGCACTAGTCCCATTGGTATCATCAGTCGCTATTCTCATTGTTGGCATCGGCACTAGTCCCATTGGTATCATCAGCGCTATTCTCATTGTTGTCATGGGCACTAGTCCCATGGTTATCAGTGCTATTCTCATTGTTGGCATCGGCACTAGTCCCATTGGTATCATCAGTGCTATTCTCATTGTTGGCATCGGCACTAGTCCCATTGGTATCATCAGCGCTATTCTCATTGTTGTCATGGGCACTAGTCCCATTGGTATCATCAGTGCTATTCTCATTGTTGGCGTCGGCACTAGTCCCATTGGTATCATCAGTGCTATTCTCATTGTTGGCATCGGCACTAGTCCCATTGGTATCATCAGCGCTATTCTCATTGTTGTCATGGGCACTAGTCCCATGGTTATCAGTGCTATTCTCATTGTTGGCATCGGCACTAGTCCCATTGTTATCATCAGTGCTATTCTCATTGTAGGCATCGGCACTAGTCCCATTGTTATCATCAGTGCTATTCTCATTGTTGTCATGAGCGCTAGTCCTATGGTTATCAGTGCTATTCTCATTGCTGTCATGCGCACTAGTCCCATTGTTATCATCAGTGCTATTCTCATTGTTGGCATCGGCACTAGTCCCATTGTTATTCAGTGCTATTCTCATTGTTGGCATCGGCACTAGTCCCATTGTTATCATCAGTGCTATTCTCATTGTTGGCATCGGCACTAGTCCCATTGTTACCATCAGTGCTATTCTCATTGTTATCATCAGTGCTATTCTCATTGTTGGCATCGGCACTAGTTCCATTGTTATCATCAGTGCTATTCTCATTGTTCGCATCAGCACTAGTCCCATTGTTATCATCAGTGCTATTCTCATTGTTGGCATGGGCACTAGTCCCATTGTTATCAGTGCTATCCTCATATTTGTCAGGAGCACTAGTCCCATTGGTATCATCAGCGCTATTCTCATTGTTGTCATGGGCACTAGTCCCATGGTTATCAGTGCTATTCTCATTGTTGTCATGGGCACTAGTCCCATTGTTATCATCAGTGCTATTCTCATTGTTGTCATGGGCACTAGTCCCATTGTTATCAATGCTATTCTCATTGTTGGCATGGGCACTAGTCCCATTGTTATCATCAGTGCTATTCTCATTGTTGGCATCGGCACTAGTCCCATTGGTATCATCAGCGCTATTCTCATTGTTGGCATCAGCACTAGTCCCATTGTTATCATCAGTGCTATTCTCATTGTTGGCATCGGCACTAGTCCCATTGGTATCATCAGCGCTATTCTCATTGTTGTCAGGAGCACTAGTCCCATTGGTATCATCAGCGCTATTCTCATTGTTGTCATGGGCACTAGTCCCATGGTTATCAGTGCTATTCTCATTGTTGTCATGGGCACTAGTCCCATTGTTATCATCAGTGCTATTCTCATTGTTGTCATGGGCACTAGTCCCATTGTTATCATCAGTGCTATTCTCATTGTTGGCATCGGCACTAGTCCCATTGTTATCATCAGTGTTATTCTCATTGTTGTCATGGGCACTAGTTCCATTTTTATCATCAGTGCTATTCTCATTGTTGTGCGTCGGCACTAGTCCCATTCTGATCATCAGTGCTATTCTCATTGTTGGCATCAGCACTAGTCCCATTGTTATCATCAGTGCTATTCTCATTGTTGGCATCAGCACTAGTCCCATTGGTATCATCAGCGCTATTCTCATTGTTGTCATGGGCACTAGTCCCATGGTTATCAGTGCTATTCTCATTGTTGGCATCGGCACTAGTCCCATTGGGATCATCAGAGCTATTCTCATTGTTGGCATCGGCACTAGTCCCATTGGTATCATCAGCGCTATTCTCATTGTTGGCATCGGCACTAGTCCCATGGTTATCATCAGTGCTATTCTCATTATTGGCATCAGCACTAGTCCCATTGTTATCATCAGTGCTATTCTCATTGTTGGCATGGGCACTAGTCCCATTGTTATCATCAGTGCTATTCTCATTGTTGGCGTCGGCACTAGTCCCATTCTTATCATCAGTGCTATTCTCATTGTTGGCATCGGCACTAGTTCCATTGTTATCATCAGTGCTATTCTCATTGTTGGCATCGGCACTAGTTCCATTGTTATCATCATCGCTATTCTCATTGTTGTCATGGGCACTAGTCCCATTGGTATCATCAGCGCTATTCTCATTGTTGTCATGTGCACTAGTCCCATGGTTATCAGTGCTATTCTCATTGTTGGCATCGGCACTAGTCCCATTGGTATGTGCTATTCTCATTGTTGGCATCGGCACTAGTCCCATTGGTATCATCAGTGCTATTCTCATTGTTGGCATCGGCACTAGTCCCATTGGTATCATCAGCGCTATTCTCATTGTTGTCATGGGCACTAGTCCCATTGTTATCATCAGTGCTATTCTCATTGTTGGCATCGGCACTAGTCCCATTGTTATCATCAGTGCTATTCTCATTGTTGTCATGGGCACTAGTTCCATTGTTATCATCAGTGCTATTCTCATTGTTTGCGTCGGCACTAGTCCCATTGTTATCATCAGTGCTATTCTCATTGTTGGCATCGGCACTAGTCCCATTGTTATCATCAGTGCTATTCTCATTGTTGGCATCGGCACTAGTCCCATTGGTATCATCATCGCTATTCTCATTGTTGTCATGGGCACTAGTCCCATAGGTATCATCAGCGCTATTCTCATTGTTGTCATGGGCACTAGTCCCATGGTTATCAGTGCTATTCTCATTGTTGGCATCGGCACTATTCCCATTGGTATCATCAGTGCTATTCTCATTGTTGGCATCGGCACTAGTCCCATTGTTATCATCAGTGCTATTCTCATTGTTGGCATCGGCACTAGTCCCATTGGTATCATCAGCGCTATTCTCATTGTTGTCATGGAGCACTAGTCCCATTGGTATCATCAGCGCTATTCTCATTGTTGTCATGGGCACTAGTCCCATGGTTATCAGTGCTATTCTCATTGTTGGCATCGGCACTAGTCCCATTGGTATCATCAGTGCTATTCTCATTGTTGGCATCGGCACTAGTCCCATTGGTATCATCAGCGCTATTCTCATTGTTGTCATGGGCACTAGTCCCATTGGTATCATCAGTGCTATTCTCATTGTTGGCATCGGCACTAGTCCCATTGGTATCATCAGTGCTATTCTCATTGTTATCATCAGTGCTATTCTCATTGTTGGCATCGGCACTAGTCCCATTGGTATCATCAGCGCTATTCTCATTGTTGTCATGGGCACTAGTCCCATGGTTATCAGTGCTATTCTCATTGTTGGCATCGGCACTAGTCCCATTGTTATCATCAGTGCTATTCTCATTGTAGGCATCGGCACTAGTCCCATTGTTATCATCAGTGCTATTCTCATTGTTGTCATGAGCGCTAGTCCTATGGTTATCAGTGCTATTCTCATTGCTGTCATGCGCACTAGTCCCATTGTTATCATCAGTATTATTCTCATTGTTGGCATCGGCACTAGTCCCATTGTTATCAGTGCTATTCTCATTGTTGGCATCGGCACTAGTCCCATTGTTATCATCAGTGCTATTCTCATTGTTGGCATCGGCACTAGTCCCATTGTTACCATCAGTGCTATTCTCATTGTTATCATCAGTGCTATTCTCATTGTTGGCATCGGCACTAGTTCCGTTGTTATCATCAGTGCTATTCTCATTGTTCGCATCAGCACTAGTCCCATTGTTATCATCAGTGCTATTCTCATTGTTGGCATGGGCACTAGTCCCATTGTTATCAGTGCTATCCTCATATTTGTCAGGAGCACTAGTCCCATTGGTATCATCAGCGCTATTCTCATTGTTGTCATGGGCACTAGTCCCATGGTTATCAGTGCTATTCTCATTGTTGTCATGGCACTAGTCCCATTGTTATCATCAGTGCTATTCTCATTGTTGTCATGGGCACTAGTCCCATTGTTATCAATGCTATTCTCATTGTTGGCATGGGCACTAGTCCCATTGTTATCATCAGTGCTATTCTCATTGTTGGCATCGGCACTAGTCCCATTGGTATCATCAGCGCTATTCTCATTGTTGGCATCAGCACTAGTCCCATTGTTATCATCAGTGCTATTCTCATTGTTGGCATCGGCACTAGTCCCATTGGTATCATCAGCGCTATTCTCATTGTTGTCAGGAGCACTAGTCCCATTGGTATCATCAGCGCTATTCTCATTGTTGTCATGGGCACTAGTCCCATGGTTATCAGTGCTATTCTCATTGTTGTCATGGGCACTAGTCCCATTGTTATCATCAGTGCTATTCTCATTGTTGTCATGGGCACTAGTCCCATTGTTATCATCAGTGCTATTCTCATTGTTGGCATCGGCACTAGTCCCATTGTTATCATCAGTGTTATTCTCATTGTTGTCATGGGCACTAGTTCCATTGTTATCATCAGTGCTATTCTCATTGTTTGCGTCGGCACTAGTCCCATTCTGATCATCAGTGCTATTCTCATTGTTGGCATCAGCACTAGTCCCATTGTTATCATCAGTGCTATTCTCATTGTTGGCATCAGCACTAGTCCCATTGGTATCATCAGCGCTATTCTCATTGTTGTCATGGGCACTAGTCCCATGGTTATCAGTGCTATTCTCATTGTTGGCATCGGCACTAGTCCCATTGGGATCATCAGTGCTATTCTCATTGTTGGCATCGGCACTAGTCCCATTGGTATCATCAGCGCTATTCTCATTGTTGGCATCGGCACTAGTCCCATGGTTATCAGTGCTATTCTCATTATTGGCATCGGCACTAGTCCCATTCTTATCATCAGTGCTATTCTCATTGTTGGCATCGGCACTAGTTCCATTGTTATCATCAGTGCTATTCTCATTGTTGGCATCGGCACTAGTCCCATTGGTATCATCGCTATTCTCATTGTTGTCATGGGCACTAGTCCCATTGGTATCATCAGCGCTATTCTCATTGTTGTCATGTGCACTAGTCCCATGGTTATCAGTGCTATTCTCATTGTTGGCATCGGCACTAGTCCCATTGGTATGTGCTATTCTCATTGTTGGCATCGGCACTAGTCCCATTGGTATCATCAGTGCTATTCTCATTGTTGGCATCGGCACTAGTCCCATTGGTATCATCAGCGCTATTCTCATTGTTGTCATGGGCACTAGTCCCATTGTTATCATCAGTGCTATTCTCATTGTTGGCATCGGCACTAGTCCCATTGTTATCATCAGCGCTATTCTCATTGTTGTCATGGGCACTAGTCCCATGGTTATCAGTGCTATTCTCATTGTTGTCATGGGCACTAGTCCCATTGTTATCATCAGTGCTATTCTCATTGTTGGCATCGGCACTAGTCCCATTGTTATCAGTGCTATTCTCATTGTTGTCATGGGCACTAGTTCCATTGTTATCATCAGTGCTATTCTCATTGTTTGCATCGGCACTAGTCCCATTCTTATCATCATCGCTATTCTCATTGTTGTCATGGGCACTAGTCCCATTGTTATCATCAGTGCTATTCTCATTGTTTGCATCGGCACTAGTCCCATTGTTCATCAGTGCTATTCTCATTGTTGTCATGGGCACTAGTCCCATTGTTATCATCAGTGCTATTCTCATTGTTGGCATCGGCACTAGTCCCATTGGTATCATCATCGCTATTCTCATTGTTGTCATGGGCACTAGTCCCATTGGTATCATCAGCGCTATTCTCATTGTTGTCATGGGCACTAGTCCCATGGTTATCAGTGCTATTCTCATTGTTGGTATCGGCACTAGTCCCATTGGTATCATCAGTGCTATTCTCATTGTTGGCATCGGCACTAGTCCATTTGGTATCATCAGCGCTATTCTCATTGTTGTCATGGGCACTAGTCCCATTGGTATCATCAGCGCTATTCTCATTGTTGGCATCGGCACTAGTCCCATTGGTATCATCAGCGCTATTCTCATTGTTGTCATGGGCACTAGTCCCATGGTTATCAGTGCTATTCTCATTGTTGGCATCGGCACTAGTCCCATTGGTATCATCAGTGCTATTCTCATTGTTGGCATCGGCACTAGTCCCATTGGTATCATCAGCGCTATTCTCATTGTTGTCATGGGCACTAGTCCCATTGGTATCATCAGTGCTATTCTCATTGTTGGCATCGGCACTAGTCCCATTGGTATCATCAGTGCTATTCTCATTGTTATCATCAGTGCTATTCTCATTGTTGGCATCGGCACTAGTCCCATTGGTATCATCAGCGCTATTCTCATTGTTGTCATGGGCACTAGTCCCATGGTTATCAGTGCTATTCTCATTGTTGGCATCGGCACTAGTCCCATTGTTATCATCAGTGCTATTCTCATTGTAGGCATCGGCACTAGTCCCATTGTTATCATCAGTGCTATTCTCATTGTTGTCATGAGCGCTAGTCCTATGGTTATCAGTGCTATTCTCATTGCTGTCATGCGCACTAGTCCCATTGTTATCATCAGTATTATTCTCATTGTTGGCATCGGCACTAGTCCCATTGTTATCAGTGCTATTCTCATTGTTGGCATCGGCACTAGTCCCATTGTTATCATCAGTGCTATTCTCATTGTTGGCATCGGCACTAGTCCCATTGTTACCATCAGTGCTATTCTCATTGTTATCATCAGTGCTATTCTCATTGTTGGCATCGGCACTAGTTCCGTTGTTATCATCAGTGCTATTCTCATTGTTCGCATCAGCACTAGTCCCATTGTTATCATCAGTGCTATTCTCATTGTTGGCATGGGCACTAGTCCCATTGTTATCAGTGCTATCCTCATATTTGTCAGGAGCACTAGTCCCATTGGTATCATCAGCGCTATTCTCATTGTTGTCATGGGCACTAGTCCCATGGTTATCAGTGCTATTCTCATTGTTGTCATGGCACTAGTCCCATTGTTATCATCAGTGCTATTCTCATTGTTGTCATGGGCACTAGTCCCATTGTTATCAATGCTATTCTCATTGTTGGCATGGGCACTAGTCCCATTGTTATCATCAGTGCTATTCTCATTGTTGGCATCGGCACTAGTCCCATTGGTATCATCAGCGCTATTCTCATTGTTGGCATCAGCACTAGTCCCATTGTTATCATCAGTGCTATTCTCATTGTTGGCATCGGCACTAGTCCCATTGGTATCATCAGCGCTATTCTCATTGTTGTCAGGAGCACTAGTCCCATTGGTATCATCAGCGCTATTCTCATTGTTGTCATGGGCACTAGTCCCATGGTTATCAGTGCTATTCTCATTGTTGTCATGGGCACTAGTCCCATTGTTATCATCAGTGCTATTCTCATTGTTGTCATGGGCACTAGTCCCATTGTTATCATCAGTGCTATTCTCATTGTTGGCATCGGCACTAGTCCCATTGTTATCATCAGTGTTATTCTCATTGTTGTCATGGGCACTAGTTCCATTGTTATCATCAGTGCTATTCTCATTGTTTGCGTCGGCACTAGTCCCATTCTGATCATCAGTGCTATTCTCATTGTTGGCATCAGCACTAGTCCCATTGTTATCATCAGTGCTATTCTCATTGTTGGCATCAGCACTAGTCCCATTGGTATCATCAGCGCTATTCTCATTGTTGTCATGGGCACTAGTCCCATGGTTATCAGTGCTATTCTCATTGTTGGCATCGGCACTAGTCCCATTGGGATCATCAGTGCTATTCTCATTGTTGGCATCGGCACTAGTCCCATTGGTATCATCAGCGCTATTCTCATTGTTGGCATCGGCACTAGTCCCATGGTTATCAGTGCTATTCTCATTATTGGCATCGGCACTAGTCCCATTGTTATCATCAGTGCTATTCTCATTGTTGGCATGGGCACTAGTCCCATTGTTATCATCAGTGCTATTCTCATTGTTGGCGTCGGCACTAGTCCCATTCTTATCATCAGTGCTATTCTCATTGTTGGCATCGGCACTAGTTCCATTGTTATCATCAGTGCTATTCTCATTGTTGGCATCGGCACTAGTCCCATTGGTATCATCGCTATTCTCATTGTTGTCATGGGCACTAGTCCCATTGGTATCATCAGCGCTATTCTCATTGTTGTCATGTGCACTAGTCCCATGGTTATCAGTGCTATTCTCATTGTTGGCATCGGCACTAGTCCCATTGGTATGTGCTATTCTCATTGTTGGCATCGGCACTAGTCCCATTGGTATCATCAGTGCTATTCTCATTGTTGGCATCGGCACTAGTCCCATTGGTATCATCAGCGCTATTCTCATTGTTGTCATGGGCACTAGTCCCATTGTTATCATCAGTGCTATTCTCATTGTTGGCATCGGCACTAGTCCCATTGTTATCATCAGTGCTATTCTCATTGTTGTCATGGGCACTAGTTCCATTGTTATCATCAGTGCTATTCTCATTGTTTGCGTCGGCACTAGTCCCATTCTTATCATCAGTGCTATTCTCATTGTTGGCATCGGCACTAGTCCCATTGTTATCATCAGTGCTATTCTCATTGTTGGCATCGGCACTAGTCCCATTGGTATCATCATCGCTATTCTCATTGTTGTCATGGGCACTAGTCCCATAGGTATCATCAGCGCTATTCTCATTGTTGTCATGGGCACTAGTCCCATGGTTATCAGTGCTATTCTCATTGTTGGCATCGGCACTATTCCCATTGGTATCATCAGTGCTATTCTCATTGTTGGCATCGGCACTAGTCCCATTGTTATCATCAGTGCTATTCTCATTTTTGGCATCGCACTAGTCCCATTGGTATCATCAGCGCTATTCTCATTGTTGTCAGGAGCACTAGTCCCATTGGTATTGTCAGCGCTATTCTCATTGTTGTCTTGGGCACTAGTCCCATGGTTATCAGTGCTATTCTCATTGTTGTCATGGGCACTAGTCCCATTGTTATCTTCAGTGCTATTCTCATTGTTGGCATCGGCACTAGTCCCATTGTTATCATCAGTGCTATTCTCATTGTTGGCATCGGCACTAGTCCCATTGTTATCATCAGTGCTATTCTCATTGTTGTGATAGGCACTAGTTCCATTGTTATCATCAGTGCTATTCTCATTGTTTGCGTCCACACTAGTCCCATTCTTATCATCAGTGCTATTCTCATTGTTGGCATCGGCACTAGTCCCATTGTTATCATCAGTGCTATTCTCATTGTTGGCATCGGCACTAGTCCCATTGGTATCATCATCGCTATTCTCATTGTTGTCATGGGCACTAGTCCCATTGGTATCATCAGCGCTATTCTCATTGTTGTCATGGGCACTAGTCCCATGGTTATCAGTGCTATTCTCGTTGTTGGCATCGGCACTAGTCCCATTGGTATGTGCTATTCTCATTGTTGGCATCAGCACTAGTCCCATTGTTATCATCAGTGCTATTCTCATTGTTGTCAGGAGCACTAGTCTCATTGGTATCATCAGCGCTATTCTCATTGTTGTCATGGGCACTAGTCCCATGGTTATCAGTGCTATTCTCATTGTTGTCATGGGCACTAGTCCCATTGTTATCATCAGTGCTATTCTCATTGTTGGCATCGGCACTAGTCCCATTGTTATCAGTGCTATTCTCATTGTTGTCATGGGCACTAGTTCCATTGTTATCATCAGTGCTATTCTCATTGTTTGCATCGGCACTAGTCTCATTCTTATCATCAGTGCTATTCTCATTGTTGACATCGGCACTAGTCCCATTGTTATCATCAGTGCTATTCACATTGTTGGCATCGGCACTAGTCCCATTGGTATCATCATCGCTATTCTCATTGTTGTCATGGGCACTAGTCCCATTGGTATCATCAGCGCTATTCTCATTGTTGTCATGGGCACTAGTCCCATGGTTATCAGTGCTATTCTCATTGTTGGCATCGGCACTAGTCCCATTGGTATCATCAGTGCTATTCTCATTGTTGGCATCGGCACTAGTCCCATTGGTATCATCAGCGCTATTCTCATTGTTGTCATGGGCACTAGTCCCATTGGTATCATCAGTGCTATTCTCATTGTTGGCGTCGGCACTAGTCCCATTGGTATCATCAGTGCTATTCTCATTGTTGGCATCGGCACTAGTCCCATTGGTATCATCAGCGCTATTCTCATTGTTGTCATGGGCACTAGTCCCATGGTTATCAGTGCTATTCTCATTGTTGGCATCGGCACTAGTCCCATTGGTATCATCAGTGCTATTCTCATTGTTGGCATCGGCACTAGTCCCATTGGTATCATCAGCGCTATTCTCATTGTTGTCATGGGCACTAGTCCCATTGGTATCATCAGTGCTATTCTCATTGTTGGCATCGGCACTAGTCCCATTCGTATCATCAGTGCTATTCTCATTGTTATCATCAGTGCTATTCTCATTGTTGGCATCGGCACTAGTCCCATTGGTATCATCAGCGCTATTCTCATTGTTGTCATGGGCACTAGTCCCATGGTTATCAGTGCTATTCTCATTGTTGGCATCGGCACTAGTCCCATTGGTATCATCAGTGCTATTCTCATTGCTGTCATGAGCGCTAGTCCCATGGTTATCAGTGCTATTCTCATTGTTGTCATGCGCACTAGTCCCATTGTTATCATCAGTGCTATTCTCATTGTTGGCATCGGCACTAGTCCCATTGGTATCATCAGTGCTATTCTCATTGTTGGCATCGGCACTAGTCCCATTGGTATCATCAGCGCTATTCTCATTGTTGTCATGGGCACTAGTCCCATTGGTATCATCAGTGCTATTCTCATTGTTGGCATCGGCACTAGTCCCATTGGTATCATCAGTGCTATTCTCATTGTTATCATCAGTGCTATTCTCATTGTTGGCATCGGCACTAGTCCCATTGGTATCATCAGCGCTATTCTCATTGTTGTCATGGGCACTAGTCCCATGGTTATCAGTGCTATTCTCATTGTTGGCATCGGCACTAGTCCCATTGGTATCATCAGTGCTATTCTCATTGTTATCATCAGTGTTATTCTCATTGTTGGCATCGGCACTAGTCCCATTGGTATCATCAGCGCTATTCTCATTGTTGTCATGGGCACTAGTCCCATGGTTATCAGTGCTATTCTCATTGTTGGCATCGGCACTAGTCCCATTGTTATCATCAGTGCTATTCTCATTGTAGGCATCGGCACTAGTCCCATTGTTATCATCAGTGCTATTCTCATTGTTGTCATGAGCGCTAGTCCCATGGTTATCAGTGCTATTCTCATTGCTGTCATGCGCACTAGTCCCATTGTTATCATCAGTGCTATTCTCATTGTTGGCATCGGCACTAGTCCCATTGTTATCAGTGCTATTCTCATTGTTGGCATCGGCACTAGTCCCATTGTTATCATCAGTGCTATTCTCATTGTTGGCATCGGCACTAGTCCCATTGTTACCATCAGTGCTATTCTCATTGTTATCATCAGTGCTATTCTCATTGTTGGCATCGGCACTAGTTCCATTGTTATCATCAGTGCTATTCTCATTGTTCGCATCAGCACTAGTCCCATTGGTATCATCAGTGCTATTCTCATTGTTGGCATCGGCACTAGTCCCATTGGTATCATCAGCGCTATTCTCATTGTTGTCATGGGCACTAGTCCCATTGGTATCATCAGTGCTATTCTCATTGTTGGCATCGGCACTAGTCCCATTCGGTATCATCAGTGCTATTCTCATTGTTATCATCAGTGCTATTCTCATTGTTGGCATCGGCACTAGTCCCATTGGTATCATCAGCGCTATTCTCATTGTTGTCATGGGCACTAGTCCCATTGGTATCATCAGTGCTATTCTCATTGTTGGCATCGGCACTAGTCCCATTGGTATCATCAGTGCTATTCTCATTGCTGTCATGAGCACTAGTCCCATTGGTATCATCAGTGCTATTCTCATTGCTGTCATCGGCACTAGTCCCATTGTTATCATCAGTGCTATTCTCATTGTTGGCATCGGCACTAGTCCCATTGGTATCATCAGTGCTATTCTCATTGTTGGCATCGGCACTAGTCCCATTGGTATCATCAGTGCTATTCTCATTGTTGGCATCGGCACTAGTCCCATTGGTATCATCAGTGCTATTCTCATTGTTATCATCAGTGCTATTCTCATTGTTGGCATCGGCACTAGTCCCATTGGTATCATCAGCGCTATTCTCATTGTTGTCATGGGCACTAGTCCCATTGGTATCATCAGTGCTATTCTCATTGTTGGCATCGGCACTAGTCCCATTGGTATCATCAGTGCTATTCTCATTGTTATCATCAGTGTTATTCTCATTGTTGGCATCGGCACTAGTCCCATTGGTATCATCAGCGCTATTCTCATTGTTGTCATGGGCACTAGTCCCATGGTTATCAGTGCTATTCTCATTGTTGGCATCGGCACTAGTCCCATTGTTATCTTCAGTGCTATTCTCATTGTTGGCATCGGCACTAGTCCCATTGTTATCATCAGTGCTATTCTCATTGTTGGCATCGGCACTAGTCCCATTGTTATCATCAGTGCTATTCTCATTGTTGTCATAGGCACTAGTTCCATTGTTATCATCAGTGCTATTCTCATTGTTTGCGTCCACACTAGTCCCATTCTTATCATCAGTGCTATTCTCATTGTTGGCATCGGCACTAGTCCCATTGTTATCATCAGTGCTATTCTCATTGTTGGCATCGGCACTAGTCCCATTGGTATCATCATCGCTATTCTCATTGTTGTCATGGGCACTAGTCCCATTGGTATCATCAGCGCTATTCTCATTGTTGTCATGGGCACTAGTCCCATGGTTATCAGTGCTATTCTCGTTGTTGGCATCGGCACTAGTCCCATTGGTATGTGCTATTCTCATTGTTGGCATCGGCACTAGTCCCATTGTTATCATCAGTGCTATTCTCATTGTTGTCAGGAGCACTAGTCTCATTGGTATCATCAGCGCTATTCTCATTGTTGTCATGGGCACTAGTCCCATGGTTATCAGTGCTATTCTCATTGTTGTCATGGGCACTAGTCCCATTGTTATCATCAGTGCTATTCTCATTGTTGGCATCGGCACTAGTCCCATTGTTATCAGTGCTATTCTCATTGTTGTCATGGGCACTAGTTCCATTGTTATCATCAGTGCTATTCTCATTGTTTGCATCGGCACTAGTCTCATTCTTATCATCAGTGCTATTCTCATTGTTGACATCGGCACTAGTCCCATTGTTATCATCAGTGCTATTCACATTGTTGGCATCGGCACTAGTCCCATTGGTATCATCATCGCTATTCTCATTGTTGTCATGGGCACTAGTCCCATTGGTATCATCAGCGCTATTCTCATTGTTGTCATGGGCACTAGTCCCATGGTTATCAGTGCTATTCTCATTGTTGGCATCGGCACTAGTCCCATTGGTATCATCAGTGCTATTCTCATTGTTGGCATCGGCACTAGTCCCATTGGTATCATCAGCGCTATTCTCATTGTTGTCATGGGCACTAGTCCCATTGGTATCATCAGTGCTATTCTCATTGTTGGCGTCGGCACTAGTCCCATTGGTATCATCAGTGCTATTCTCATTGTTGGCATCGGCACTAGTCCCATTGGTATCATCAGCGCTATTCTCATTGTTGTCATGGGCACTAGTCCCATGGTTATCAGTGCTATTCTCATTGTTGGCATCGGCACTAGTCCCATTGGTATCATCAGTGCTATTCTCATTGTTGGCATCGGCACTAGTCCCATTGGTATCATCAGCGCTATTCTCATTGTTGTCATGGGCACTAGTCCCATTGGTATCATCAGTGCTATTCTCATTGTTGGCATCGGCACTAGTCCCATTCGTATCATCAGTGCTATTCTCATTGTTATCATCAGTGCTATTCTCATTGTTGGCATCGGCACTAGTCCCATTGGTATCATCAGCGCTATTCTCATTGTTGTCATGGGCACTAGTCCCATGGTTATCAGTGCTATTCTCATTGTTGGCATCGGCACTAGTCCCATTGGTATCATCAGTGCTATTCTCATTGCTGTCATGAGCGCTAGTCCTATGGTTATCAGTGCTATTCTCATTGCTGTCATGCGCACTAGTCCCATTGTTATCATCAGTGCTATTCTCATTGTTGGCATCGGCACTAGTCCCATTGGTATCATCAGTGCTATTCTCATTGTTGGCATCGGCACTAGTCCCATTGGTATCATCAGTGCTATTCTCATTGTTGGCATCGGCACTAGTCCCATTGGTATCATCAGTGCTATTCTCATTGTTATCATCAGTGCTATTCTCATTGTTGGCATCGGCACTAGTCCCATTGGTATCATCAGTGCTATTCTCATTGTTATCATCAGTGTTATTCTCATTGTTGGCATCGGCACTAGTCCCATTGGTATCATCAGCGCTATTCTCATTGTTGTCATGGGCACTAGTCCCATGGTTATCAGTGCTATTCTCATTGTTGGCATCGGCACTAGTCCCATTGTTATCATCAGTGCTATTCTCATTGTAGGCATCGGCACTAGTCCCATTGTTATCATCAGTGCTATTCTCATTGTTGTCATGAGCGCTAGTCCCATTGGTTATCAGTGCTATTCTCATTGCTGTCATGCGGCACTAGTCCCATTGTTATCATCAGTGCTATTCTCATTGTTGGCATCGGCACTAGTCCCATTGTATCATCAGTGCTATTCTCATTGTTGGCATCGGCACTAGTCCCATTGTTATCATCAGTGCTATTCTCATTGTTGGCATCGGCACTAGTCCCATTGTTACCATCAGTGCTATTCTCATTGTTATCATCAGTGCTATTCTCATTGTTGTCATGGGCACTAGTCCCATTGGTATCATCAGTGCTATTCTCATTGTTGGCATCGGCACTAGTCCCATTGGTATCATCAGTGCTATTCTCATTGTTATCATCAGTGTTATTCTCATTGTTGGCATCGGCACTAGTCCCATTGGTATCATCAGCGCTATTCTCATTGTTGTCATGGGCACTAGTCCCATGGTTATCAGTGCTATTCTCATTGTTGGCATCGGCACTAGTCCCATTGTTATCATCAGTGCTATTCTCATTGTAGGCATCGGCACTAGTCCCATTGTTATCATCAGTGCTATTCTCATTGTTGTCATGAGCGCTAGTCCTATGGTTATCAGTGCTATTCTCATTGCTGTCATGCGCACTAGTCCCATTGTTATCATCAGTGCTATTCTCATTGTTGGCATCGGCACTAGTCCCATTGTTATCAGTGCTATTCTCATTGTTGGCATCGGCACTAGTCCCATTGTTATCATCAGTGCTATTCTCATTGTTGGCATCGGCACTAGTCCCATTGTTACCATCAGTGCTATTCTCATTGTTATCATCAGTGCTATTCTCATTGTTGGCATCGGCACTAGTTCCATTGTTATCATCAGTGCTATTCTCATTGTTCGCATCAGCACTAGTCCCATTGTTATCATCAGTGCTATTCTCATTGTTGGCATGGGCACTAGTCCCATTGTTATCAGTGCTATCCTCATATTTGTCAGGAGCACTAGTCCCATTGGTATCATCAGCGCTATTCTCATTGTTGTCATGGGCACTAGTCCCATGGTTATCAGTGCTATTCTCATTGTTGTCATGGCACTAGTCCCATTGTTATCATCAGTGCTATTCTCATTGTTGTCATGGGCACTAGTCCCATTGTTATCAATGCTATTCTCATTGTTGGCATGGGCACTAGTCCCATTGTTATCATCAGTGCTATTCTCATTGTTGGCATCGGCACTAGTCCCATTGGTATCATCAGCGCTATTCTCATTGTTGGCATCAGCACTAGTCCCATTGTTATCATCAGTGCTATTCTCATTGTTGGCATCGGCACTAGTCCCATTGGTATCATCAGCGCTATTCTCATTGTTGTCAGGAGCACTAGTCCCATTGGTATCATCAGCGCTATTCTCATTGTTGTCATGGGCACTAGTCCCATGGTTATCAGTGCTATTCTCATTGTTGTCATGGGCACTAGTCCCATTGTTATCATCAGTGCTATTCTCATTGTTGTCATGGGCACTAGTCCCATTGTTATCATCAGTGCTATTCTCATTGTTGGCATCGGCACTAGTCCCATTGTTATCATCAGTGTTATTCTCATTGTTGTCATGGGCACTAGTTCCATTGTTATCATCAGTGCTATTCTCATTGTTTGCGTCGGCACTAGTCCCATTCTGATCATCAGTGCTATTCTCATTGTTGGCATCAGCACTAGTCCCATTGTTATCATCAGTGCTATTCTCATTGTTGGCATCAGCACTAGTCCCATTGGTATCATCAGCGCTATTCTCATTGTTGTCATGGGCACTAGTCCCATGGTTATCAGTGCTATTCTCATTGTTGGCATCGGCACTAGTCCCATTGGGATCATCAGAGCTATTCTCATTGTTGGCATCGGCACTAGTCCCATTGGTATCATCAGCGCTATTCTCATTGTTGGCATCGGCACTAGTCCCATGGTTATCAGTGCTATTCTCATTATTGGCATCGGCACTAGTCCCATTGTTATCATCAGTGCTATTCTCATTGTTGGCATGGGCACTAGTCCCATTGTTATCATCAGTGCTATTCTCATTGTTGGCGTCGGCACTAGTCCCATTCTTATCATCAGTGCTATTCTCATTGTTGGCATCGGCACTAGTTCCATTGTTATCATCAGTGCTATTCTCATTGTTGGCATCGGCACTAGTCCCATTGGTATCATCGCTATTCTCATTGTTGTCATGGGCACTAGTCCCATTGGTATCATCAGCGCTATTCTCATTGTTGTCATGTGCACTAGTCCCATGGTTATCAGTGCTATTCTCATTGTTGGCATCGGCACTAGTCCCATTGGTATGTGCTATTCTCATTGTTGGCATCGGCACTAGTCCCATTGGTATCATCAGTGCTATTCTCATTGTTGGCATCGGCACTAGTCCCATTGGTATCATCAGCGCTATTCTCATTGTTGTCATGGGCACTAGTCCCATTGTTATCATCAGTGCTATTCTCATTGTTGGCATCGGCACTAGTCCCATTGTTATCATCAGTGCTATTCTCATTGTTGTCATGGGCACTAGTTCCATTGTTATCATCAGTGCTATTCTCATTGTTTGCGTCGGCACTAGTCCCATTGTTATCATCAGTGCTATTCTCATTGTTGGCATCGGCACTAGTCCCATTGTTATCATCAGTGCTATTCTCATTGTTGGCATCGGCACTAGTCCCATTGGTATCATCATCGCTATTCTCATTGTTGTCATGGGCACTAGTCCCATAGGTATCATCAGCGCTATTCTCATTGTTGTCATGGGCACTAGTCCCATGGTTATCAGTGCTATTCTCATTGTTGGCATCGGCACTATTCCCATTGGTATCATCAGTGCTATTCTCATTGTTGGCATCGGCACTAGTCCCATTGTTATCATCAGTGCTATTCTCATTTTTGGCATCGCACTAGTCCCATTGGTATCATCAGCGCTATTCTCATTGTTGTCAGGAGCACTAGTCCCATTGGTATCATCAGCGCTATTCTCATTGTTGTCATGGGCACTAGTCCCATGGTTATCAGTGCTATTCTCATTGTTGGCATCGGCACTAGTCCCATTGGTATCATCAGTGCTATTCTCATTGTTGGCATCGGCACTAGTCCCATTGGTATCATCAGCGCTATTCTCATTGTTGTCATGGGCACTAGTCCCATTGGTATCATCAGTGCTATTCTCATTGTTGGCATCGGCACTAGTCCCATTGGTATCATCAGTGCTATTCTCATTGTTATCATCAGTGCTATTCTCATTGTTGGCATCGGCACTAGTCCCATTGGTATCATCAGCGCTATTCTCATTGTTGTCATGGGCACTAGTCCCATGGTTATCAGTGCTATTCTCATTGTTGGCATCGGCACTAGTCCCATTGTTATCATCAGTGCTATTCTCATTGTAGGCATCGGCACTAGTCCCATTGTTATCATCAGTGCTATTCTCATTGTTGTCATGAGCGCTAGTCCTATGGTTATCAGTGCTATTCTCATTGCTGTCATGCGCACTAGTCCCATTGTTATCATCAGTATTATTCTCATTGTTGGCATCGGCACTAGTCCCATTGTTATCAGTGCTATTCTCATTGTTGGCATCGGCACTAGTCCCATTGTTATCATCAGTGCTATTCTCATTGTTGGCATCGGCACTAGTCCCATTGTTACCATCAGTGCTATTCTCATTGTTATCATCAGTGCTATTCTCATTGTTGGCATCGGCACTAGTTCCGTTGTTATCATCAGTGCTATTCTCATTGTTCGCATCAGCACTAGTCCCATTGTTATCATCAGTGCTATTCTCATTGTTGGCATGGGCACTAGTCCCATTGTTATCAGTGCTATCCTCATATTTGTCAGGAGCACTAGTCCCATTGGTATCATCAGCGCTATTCTCATTGTTGTCATGGGCACTAGTCCCATGGTTATCAGTGCTATTCTCATTGTTGTCATGGCACTAGTCCCATTGTTATCATCAGTGCTATTCTCATTGTTGTCATGGGCACTAGTCCCATTGTTATCAATGCTATTCTCATTGTTGGCATGGGCACTAGTCCCATTGTTATCATCAGTGCTATTCTCATTGTTGGCATCGGCACTAGTCCCATTGGTATCATCAGCGCTATTCTCATTGTTGGCATCAGCACTAGTCCCATTGTTATCATCAGTGCTATTCTCATTGTTGGCATCGGCACTAGTCCCATTGGTATCATCAGCGCTATTCTCATTGTTGTCAGGAGCACTAGTCCCATTGGTATCATCAGCGCTATTCTCATTGTTGTCATGGGCACTAGTCCCATGGTTATCAGTGCTATTCTCATTGTTGTCATGGGCACTAGTCCCATTGTTATCATCAGTGCTATTCTCATTGTTGTCATGGGCACTAGTCCCATTGTTATCATCAGTGCTATTCTCATTGTTGGCATCGGCACTAGTCCCATTGTTATCATCAGTGTTATTCTCATTGTTGTCATGGGCACTAGTTCCATTGTTATCATCAGTGCTATTCTCATTGTTTGCGTCGGCACTAGTCCCATTCTGATCATCAGTGCTATTCTCATTGTTGGCATCAGCACTAGTCCCATTGTTATCATCAGTGCTATTCTCATTGTTGGCATCAGCACTAGTCCCATTGGTATCATCAGCGCTATTCTCATTGTTGTCATGGGCACTAGTCCCATGGTTATCAGTGCTATTCTCATTGTTGGCATCGGCACTAGTCCCATTGGGATCATCAGTGCTATTCTCATTGTTGGCATCGGCACTAGTCCCATTGGTATCATCAGCGCTATTCTCATTGTTGGCATCGGCACTAGTCCCATGGTTATCAGTGCTATTCTCATTATTGGCATCGGCACTAGTCCCATTCTTATCATCAGTGCTATTCTCATTGTTGGCATCGGCACTAGTTCCATTGTTATCATCAGTGCTATTCTCATTGTTGGCATCGGCACTAGTCCCATTGGTATCATCGCTATTCTCATTGTTGTCATGGGCACTAGTCCCATTGGTATCATCAGCGCTATTCTCATTGTTGTCATGTGCACTAGTCCCATGGTTATCAGTGCTATTCTCATTGTTGGCATCGGCACTAGTCCCATTGGTATGTGCTATTCTCATTGTTGGCATCGGCACTAGTCCCATTGGTATCATCAGTGCTATTCTCATTGTTGGCATCGGCACTAGTCCCATTGGTATCATCAGCGCTATTCTCATTGTTGTCATGGGCACTAGTCCCATTGTTATCATCAGTGCTATTCTCATTGTTGGCATCGGCACTAGTCCCATTGTTATCATCAGCGCTATTCTCATTGTTGTCATGGGCACTAGTCCCATGGTTATCAGTGCTATTCTCATTGTTGTCATGGGCACTAGTCCCATTGTTATCATCAGTGCTATTCTCATTGTTGGCATCGGCACTAGTCCCATTGTTATCAGTGCTATTCTCATTGTTGTCATGGGCACTAGTTCCATTGTTATCATCAGTGCTATTCTCATTGTTTGCATCGGCACTAGTCCCATTCTTATCATCATCGCTATTCTCATTGTTGTCATGGGCACTAGTCCCATTGTTATCATCAGTGCTATTCTCATTGTTTGCATCGGCACTAGTCCCATTGTTATCAGTGCTATTCTCATTGTTGTCATGGGCACTAGTCCCATTGTTATCATCAGTGCTATTCTCATTGTTGGCATCGGCACTAGTCCCATTGGTATCATCATCGCTATTCTCATTGTTGTCATGGGCACTAGTCCCATTGGTATCATCAGCGCTATTCTCATTGTTGTCATGGGCACTAGTCCCATGGTTATCAGTGCTATTCTCATTGTTGGTATCGGCACTAGTCCCATTGGTATCATCAGTGCTATTCTCATTGTTGGCATCGGCACTAGTCCATTTGGTATCATCAGCGCTATTCTCATTGTTGTCATGGGCACTAGTCCCATTGGTATCATCAGCGCTATTCTCATTGTTGGCATCGGCACTAGTCCCATTGGTATCATCAGCGCTATTCTCATTGTTGTCATGGGCACTAGTCCCATGGTTATCAGTGCTATTCTCATTGTTGGCATCGGCACTAGTCCCATTGGTATCATCAGTGCTATTCTCATTGTTGGCATCGGCACTAGTCCCATTGGTATCATCAGCGCTATTCTCATTGTTGTCATGGGCACTAGTCCCATTGGTATCATCAGTGCTATTCTCATTGTTGGCATCGGCACTAGTCCCATTGGTATCATCAGTGCTATTCTCATTGTTATCATCAGTGCTATTCTCATTGTTGGCATCGGCACTAGTCCCATTGGTATCATCAGCGCTATTCTCATTGTTGTCATGGGCACTAGTCCCATGGTTATCAGTGCTATTCTCATTGTTGGCATCGGCACTAGTCCCATTGTTATCATCAGTGCTATTCTCATTGTAGGCATCGGCACTAGTCCCATTGTTATCATCAGTGCTATTCTCATTGTTGTCATGAGCGCTAGTCCTATGGTTATCAGTGCTATTCTCATTGCTGTCATGCGCACTAGTCCCATTGTTATCATCAGTATTATTCTCATTGTTGGCATCGGCACTAGTCCCATTGTTATCAGTGCTATTCTCATTGTTGGCATCGGCACTAGTCCCATTGTTATCATCAGTGCTATTCTCATTGTTGGCATCGGCACTAGTCCCATTGTTACCATCAGTGCTATTCTCATTGTTATCATCAGTGCTATTCTCATTGTTGGCATCGGCACTAGTTCCGTTGTTATCATCAGTGCTATTCTCATTGTTCGCATCAGCACTAGTCCCATTGTTATCATCAGTGCTATTCTCATTGTTGGCATGGGCACTAGTCCCATTGTTATCAGTGCTATCCTCATATTTGTCAGGAGCACTAGTCCCATTGGTATCATCAGCGCTATTCTCATTGTTGTCATGGGCACTAGTCCCATGGTTATCAGTGCTATTCTCATTGTTGTCATGGCACTAGTCCCATTGTTATCATCAGTGCTATTCTCATTGTTGTCATGGGCACTAGTCCCATTGTTATCAATGCTATTCTCATTGTTGGCATGGGCACTAGTCCCATTGTTATCATCAGTGCTATTCTCATTGTTGGCATCGGCACTAGTCCCATTGGTATCATCAGCGCTATTCTCATTGTTGGCATCAGCACTAGTCCCATTGTTATCATCAGTGCTATTCTCATTGTTGGCATCGGCACTAGTCCCATTGGTATCATCAGCGCTATTCTCATTGTTGTCAGGAGCACTAGTCCCATTGGTATCATCAGCGCTATTCTCATTGTTGTCATGGGCACTAGTCCCATGGTTATCAGTGCTATTCTCATTGTTGTCATGGGCACTAGTCCCATTGTTATCATCAGTGCTATTCTCATTGTTGTCATGGGCACTAGTCCCATTGTTATCATCAGTGCTATTCTCATTGTTGGCATCGGCACTAGTCCCATTGTTATCATCAGTGTTATTCTCATTGTTGTCATGGGCACTAGTTCCATTGTTATCATCAGTGCTATTCTCATTGTTTGCGTCGGCAGTAGTCCCATTCTGATCATCAGTGCTATTCTCATTGTTGGCATCAGCACTAGTCCCATTGTTATCATCAGTGCTATTCTCATTGTTGGCATCAGCACTAGTCCCATTGGTATCATCAGCGCTATTCTCATTGTTGTCATGGGCACTAGTCCCATGGTTATCAGTGCTATTCTCATTGTTGGCATCGGCACTAGTCCCATTGGGATCATCAGTGCTATTCTCATTGTTGGCATCGGCACTAGTCCCATTGGTATCATCAGCGCTATTCTCATTGTTGGCATCGGCACTAGTCCCATGGTTATCAGTGCTATTCTCATTATTGGCATCGGCACTAGTCCCATTGTTATCATCAGTGCTATTCTCATTGTTGGCATGGGCACTAGTCCCATTGTTATCATCAGTGCTATTCTCATTGTTGGCGTCGGCACTAGTCCCATTCTTATCATCAGTGCTATTCTCATTGTTGGCATCGGCACTAGTTCCATTGTTATCATCAGTGCTATTCTCATTGTTGGCATCGGCACTAGTCCCATTGGTATCATCGCTATTCTCATTGTTGTCATGGGCACTAGTCCCATTGGTATCATCAGCGCTATTCTCATTGTTGTCATGTGCACTAGTCCCATGGTTATCAGTGCTATTCTCATTGTTGGCATCGGCACTAGTCCCATTGGTATGTGCTATTCTCATTGTTGGCATCGGCACTAGTCCCATTGGTATCATCAGTGCTATTCTCATTGTTGGCATCGGCACTAGTCCCATTGGTATCATCAGCGCTATTCTCATTGTTGTCATGGGCACTAGTCCCATTGTTATCATCAGTGCTATTCTCATTGTTGGCATCGGCACTAGTCCCATTGTTATCATCAGTGCTATTCTCATTGTTGTCATGGGCACTAGTTCCATTGTTATCATCAGTGCTATTCTCATTGTTTGCGTCGGCACTAGTCCCATTCTTATCATCAGTGCTATTCTCATTGTTGGCATCGGCACTAGTCCCATTGTTATCATCAGTGCTATTCTCATTGTTGGCATCGGCACTAGTCCCATTGGTATCATCATCGCTATTCTCATTGTTGTCATGGGCACTAGTCCCATAGGTATCATCAGCGCTATTCTCATTGTTGTCATGGGCACTAGTCCCATGGTTATCAGTGCTATTCTCATTGTTGGCATCGACACTATTCCCATTGGTATCATCAGTGCTATTCTCATTGTTGGCATCGGCACTAGTCCCATTGTTATCATCAGTGCTATTCTCATTTTTGGCATCGCACTAGTCCCATTGGTATCATCAGCGCTATTCTCATTGTTGTCAGGAGCACTAGTCCCATTGGTATTGTCAGCGCTATTCTCATTGTTGTCTTGGGCACTAGTCCCATGGTTATCAGTGCTATTCTCATTGTTGTCATGGGCACTAGTCCCATTGTTATCTTCAGTGCTATTCTCATTGTTGGCATCGGCACTAGTCCCATTGTTATCATCAGTGCTATTCTCATTGTTGGCATCGGCACTAGTCCCATTGTTATCATCAGTGCTATTCTCATTGTTGTGATAGGCACTAGTTCCATTGTTATCATCAGTGCTATTCTCATTGTTTGCGTCCACACTAGTCCCATTCTTATCATCAGTGCTATTCTCATTGTTGGCATCGGCACTAGTCCCATTGTTATCATCAGTGCTATTCTCATTGTTGGCATCGGCACTAGTCCCATTGGTATCATCATCGCTATTCTCATTGTTGTCATGGGCACTAGTCCCATTGGTATCATCAGCGCTATTCTCATTGTTGTCATGGGCACTAGTCCCATGGTTATCAGTGCTATTCTCGTTGTTGGCATCGGCACTAGTCCCATTGGTATGTGCTATTCTCATTGTTGGCATCAGCACTAGTCCCATTGTTATCATCAGTGCTATTCTCATTGTTGTCAGGAGCACTAGTCTCATTGGTATCATCAGCGCTATTCTCATTGTTGTCATGGGCACTAGTCCCATGGTTATCAGTGCTATTCTCATTGTTGTCATGGGCACTAGTCCCATTGTTATCATCAGTGCTATTCTCATTGTTGGCATCGGCACTAGTCCCATTGTTATCAGTGCTATTCTCATTGTTGTCATGGGCACTAGTTCCATTGTTATCATCAGTGCTATTCTCATTGTTTGCATCGGCACTAGTCTCATTCTTATCATCAGTGCTATTCTCATTGTTGACATCGGCACTAGTCCCATTGTTATCATCAGTGCTATTCACATTGTTGGCATCGGCACTAGTCCCATTGGTATCATCATCGCTATTCTCATTGTTGTCATGGGCACTAGTCCCATTGGTATCATCAGCGCTATTCTCATTGTTGTCATGGGCACTAGTCCCATGGTTATCAGTGCTATTCTCATTGTTGGCATCGGCACTAGTCCCATTGGTATCATCAGTGCTATTCTCATTGTTGGCATCGGCACTAGTCCCATTGGTATCATCAGCGCTATTCTCATTGTTGTCATGGGCACTAGTCCCATTGGTATCATCAGTGCTATTCTCATTGTTGGCATCGGCACTAGTCCCATTGGTATCATCAGTGCTATTCTCATTGTTGGCATCGGCACTAGTCCCATTGGTATCATCAGCGCTATTCTCATTGTTGTCATGGGCACTAGTCCCATGGTTATCAGTGCTATTCTCATTGTTGGCATCGGCACTAGTCCCATTGGTATCATCAGTGCTATTCTCATTGTTGGCATCGGCACTAGTCCCATTGGTATCATCAGCGCTATTCTCATTGTTGTCATGGGCACTAGTCCCATTGGTATCATCAGTGCTATTCTCATTGTTGGCATCGGCACTAGTCCCATTCGTATCATCAGTGCTATTCTCATTGTTATCATCAGTGCTATTCTCATTGTTGGCATCGGCACTAGTCCCATTGGTATCATCAGCGCTATTCTCATTGTTGTCATGGGCACTAGTCCCATGGTTATCAGTGCTATTCTCATTGTTGGCATCGGCACTAGTCCCATTGGTATCATCAGTGCTATTCTCATTGCTGTCATGAGCGCTAGTCCTATGGTTATCAGTGCTATTCTCATTGCTGTCATGCGCACTAGTCCCATTGTTATCATCAGTGCTATTCTCATTGTTGGCATCGGCACTAGTCCCATTGGTATCATCAGTGCTATTCTCATTGTTGGCATCGGCACTAGTCCCATTGGTATCATCAGCGCTATTCTCATTGTTGTCATGGGCACTAGTCCCATTGGTATCATCAGTGCTATTCTCATTGTTGGCATCGGCACTAGTCCCATTGGTATCATCAGTGCTATTCTCATTGTTATCATCAGTGCTATTCTCATTGTTGGCATCGGCACTAGTCCCATTGGTATCATCAGCGCTATTCTCATTGTTGTCATGGGCACTAGTCCCATGGTTATCAGTGCTATTCTCATTGTTGGCATCGGCACTAGTCCCATTGGTATCATCAGTGCTATTCTCATTGTTATCATCAGTGTTATTCTCATTGTTGGCATCGGCACTAGTCCCATTGGTATCATCAGCGCTATTCTCATTGTTGTCATGGGCACTAGTCCCATGGTTATCAGTGCTATTCTCATTGTTGGCATCGGCACTAGTCCCATTGTTATCATCAGTGCTATTCTCATTGTAGGCATCGGCACTAGTCCCATTGGTATCATCAGCGCTATTCTCATTGTTGTCATGGGCACTAGTCCCATGGTTATCAGTGCTATTCTCATTGTTGGCATCGGCACTAGTCCCATTGTTATCATCAGTGCTATTCTCATTGTAGGCATCGGCACTAGTCCCATTGTTATCATCAGTGCTATTCTCATTGTTGTCATGAGCGCTAGTCCTATGGTTATCAGTGCTATTCTCATTGCTGTCATGCGCACTAGTCCCATTGTTATCATCAGTATTATTCTCATTGTTGGCATCGGCACTAGTCCCATTGTTATCAGTGCTATTCTCATTGTTGGCATCGGCACTAGTCCCATTGTTATCATCAGTGCTATTCTCATTGTTGGCATCGGCACTAGTCCCATTGTTACCATCAGTGCTATTCTCATTGTTATCATCAGTGCTATTCTCATTGTTGGCATCGGCACTAGTTCCGTTGTTATCATCAGTGCTATTCTCATTGTTCGCATCAGCACTAGTCCCATTGTTATCATCAGTGCTATTCTCATTGTTGGCATGGGCACTAGTCCCATTGTTATCAGTGCTATCCTCATATGTTGTCAGGAGCACTAGTCCCATTGGTATCATCAGCGCTATTCTCATTGTTGTCATGGGCACTAGTCCCATGGTTATCAGTGCTATTCTCATTGTTGTCATGGCACTAGTCCCATTGTTATCATCAGTGCTATTCTCATTGTTGTCATGGGCACTAGTCCCATTGTTATCAATGCTATTCTCATTGTTGGCATGGGCACTAGTCCCATTGTTATCATCAGTGCTATTCTCATTGTTGGCATCGGCACTAGTCCCATTGGTATCATCAGCGCTATTCTCATTGTTGGCATCAGCACTAGTCCCATTGTTATCATCAGTGCTATTCTCATTGTTGGCATCGGCACTAGTCCCATTGGTATCATCAGCGCTATTCTCATTGTTGTCAGGAGCACTAGTCCCATTGGTATCATCAGCGCTATTCTCATTGTTGTCATGGGCACTAGTCCCATGGTTATCAGTGCTATTCTCATTGTTGTCATGGGCACTAGTCCCATTGTTATCATCAGTGCTATTCTCATTGTTGTCATGGGCACTAGTCCCATTGGTATCATCAGTGCTATTCTCATTGTTGGCATCGGCACTAGTCCCATTGGTATCATCAGCGCTATTCTCATTGTTGTCATGGGCACTAGTCCCATGGTTATCAGTGCTATTCTCATTGTTGGCATCGGCACTAGTCCCATTGGTATCATCAGTGCTATTCTCATTGTTGGCATCGGCACTAGTCCCATTGGTATCATCAGCGCTATTCTCATTGTTGTCATGGGCACTAGTCCCATTGGTATCATCAGTGCTATTCTCATTGTTGGCATCGGCACTAGTCCCATTCGTATCATCAGTGCTATTCTCATTGTTATCATCAGTGCTATTCTCATTGTTGGCATCGGCACTAGTCCCATTGGTATCATCAGCGCTATTCTCATTGTTGTCATGGGCACTAGTCCCATGGTTATCAGTGCTATTCTCATTGTTGGCATCGGCACTAGTCCCATTGGTATCATCAGTGCTATTCTCATTGCTGTCATGAGCGCTAGTCCTATGGTTATCAGTGCTATTCTCATTGCTGTCATGCGCACTAGTCCCATTGTTATCATCAGTGCTATTCTCATTGTTGGCATCGGCACTAGTCCCATTGGTATCATCAGTGCTATTCTCATTGTTGGCATCGGCACTAGTCCCATTGGTATCATCAGCGCTATTCTCATTGTTGTCATGGGCACTAGTCCCATTGGTATCATCAGTGCTATTCTCATTGTTGGCATCGGCACTAGTCCCATTGGTATCATCAGTGCTATTCTCATTGTTATCATCAGTGCTATTCTCATTGTTGGCATCGGCACTAGTCCCATTGGTATCATCAGCGCTATTCTCATTGTTGTCATGGGCACTAGTCCCATGGTTATCAGTGCTATTCTCATTGTTGGCATCGGCACTAGTCCCATTGGTATCATCAGTGCTATTCTCATTGTTATCATCAGTGTTATTCTCATTGTTGGCATCGGCACTAGTCCCATTGGTATCATCAGCGCTATTCTCATTGTTGTCATGGGCACTAGTCCCATGGTTATCAGTGCTATTCTCATTGTTGGCATCGGCACTAGTCCCATTGTTATCATCAGTGCTATTCTCATTGTAGGCATCGGCACTAGTCCCATTGGTATCATCAGCGCTATTCTCATTGTTGTCATGGGCACTAGTCCCATGGTTATCAGTGCTATTCTCATTGTTGGCATCGGCACTAGTCCCATTGTTATCATCAGTGCTATTCTCATTGTAGGCATCGGCACTAGTCCCATTGTTATCATCAGTGCTATTCTCATTGTTGTCATGAGCGCTAGTCCTATGGTTATCAGTGCTATTCTCATTGCTGTCATGCGCACTAGTCCCATTGTTATCATCAGTATTATTCTCATTGTTGGCATCGGCACTAGTCCCATTGTTATCAGTGCTATTCTCATTGTTGGCATCGGCACTAGTCCCATTGTTATCATCAGTGCTATTCTCATTGTTGGCATCGGCACTAGTCCCATTGTTACCATCAGTGCTATTCTCATTGTTATCATCAGTGCTATTCTCATTGTTGGCATCGGCACTAGTTCCGTTGTTATCATCAGTGCTATTCTCATTGTTCGCATCAGCACTAGTCCCATTGTTATCATCAGTGCTATTCTCATTGTTGGCATGGGCACTAGTCCCATTGTTATCAGTGCTATCCTCATATTTGTCAGGAGCACTAGTCCCATTGGTATCATCAGCGCTATTCTCATTGTTGTCATGGGCACTAGTCCCATGGTTATCAGTGCTATTCTCATTGTTGTCATGGCACTAGTCCCATTGTTATCATCAGTGCTATTCTCATTGTTGTCATGGGCACTAGTCCCATTGTTATCAATGCTATTCTCATTGTTGGCATGGGCACTAGTCCCATTGTTATCATCAGTGCTATTCTCATTGTTGGCATCGGCACTAGTCCCATTGGTATCATCAGCGCTATTCTCATTGTTGGCATCAGCACTAGTCCCATTGTTATCATCAGTGCTATTCTCATTGTTGGCATCGGCACTAGTCCCATTGGTATCATCAGCGCTATTCTCATTGTTGTCAGGAGCACTAGTCCCATTGGTATCATCAGCGCTATTCTCATTGTTGTCATGGGCACTAGTCCCATGGTTATCAGTGCTATTCTCATTGTTGTCATGGGCACTAGTCCCATTGTTATCATCAGTGCTATTCTCATTGTTGTCATGGGCACTAGTCCCATTGTTATCATCAGTGCTATTCTCATTGTTGGCATCGGCACTAGTCCCATTGTTATCATCAGTGTTATTCTCATTGTTGTCATGGGCACTAGTTCCATTGTTATCATCAGTGCTATTCTCATTGTTTGCGTCGGCAGTAGTCCCATTCTGATCATCAGTGCTATTCTCATTGTTGGCATCAGCACTAGTCCCATTGTTATCATCAGTGCTATTCTCATTGTTGGCATCAGCACTAGTCCCATTGGTATCATCAGCGCTATTCTCATTGTTGTCATGGGCACTAGTCCCATGGTTATCAGTGCTATTCTCATTGTTGGCATCGGCACTAGTCCCATTGGGATCATCAGTGCTATTCTCATTGTTGGCATCGGCACTAGTCCCATTGGTATCATCAGCGCTATTCTCATTGTTGGCATCGGCACTAGTCCCATGGTTATCAGTGCTATTCTCATTATTGGCATCGGCACTAGTCCCATTGTTATCATCAGTGCTATTCTCATTGTTGGCATGGGCACTAGTCCCATTGTTATCATCAGTGCTATTCTCATTGTTGGCGTCGGCACTAGTCCCATTCTTATCATCAGTGCTATTCTCATTGTTGGCATCGGCACTAGTTCCATTGTTATCATCAGTGCTATTCTCATTGTTGGCATCGGCACTAGTCCCATTGGTATCATCGCTATTCTCATTGTTGTCATGGGCACTAGTCCCATTGGTATCATCAGCGCTATTCTCATTGTTGTCATGTGCACTAGTCCCATGGTTATCAGTGCTATTCTCATTGTTGGCATCGGCACTAGTCCCATTGGTATGTGCTATTCTCATTGTTGGCATCGGCACTAGTCCCATTGGTATCATCAGTGCTATTCTCATTGTTGGCATCGGCACTAGTCCCATTGGTATCATCAGCGCTATTCTCATTGTTGTCATGGGCACTAGTCCCATTGTTATCATCAGTGCTATTCTCATTGTTGGCATCGGCACTAGTCCCATTGTTATCATCAGTGCTATTCTCATTGTTGTCATGGGCACTAGTTCCATTGTTATCATCAGTGCTATTCTCATTGTTTGCGTCGGCACTAGTCCCATTCTTATCATCAGTGCTATTCTCATTGTTGGCATCGGCACTAGTCCCATTGTTATCATCAGTGCTATTCTCATTGTTGGCATCGGCACTAGTCCCATTGGTATCATCATCGCTATTCTCATTGTTGTCATGGGCACTAGTCCCATAGGTATCATCAGCGCTATTCTCATTGTTGTCATGGGCACTAGTCCCATGGTTATCAGTGCTATTCTCATTGTTGGCATCGACACTATTCCCATTGGTATCATCAGTGCTATTCTCATTGTTGGCATCGGCACTAGTCCCATTGTTATCATCAGTGCTATTCTCATTTTTGGCATCGCACTAGTCCCATTGGTATCATCAGCGCTATTCTCATTGTTGTCAGGAGCACTAGTCCCATTGGTATTGTCAGCGCTATTCTCATTGTTGTCTTGGGCACTAGTCCCATGGTTATCAGTGCTATTCTCATTGTTGTCATGGGCACTAGTCCCATTGTTATCTTCAGTGCTATTCTCATTGTTGGCATCGGCACTAGTCCCATTGTTATCATCAGTGCTATTCTCATTGTTGGCATCGGCACTAGTCCCATTGTTATCATCAGTGCTATTCTCATTGTTGTGATAGGCACTAGTTCCATTGTTATCATCAGTGCTATTCTCATTGTTTGCGTCCACACTAGTCCCATTCTTATCATCAGTGCTATTCTCATTGTTGGCATCGGCACTAGTCCCATTGTTATCATCAGTGCTATTCTCATTGTTGGCATCGGCACTAGTCCCATTGGTATCATCATCGCTATTCTCATTGTTGTCATGGGCACTAGTCCCATTGGTATCATCAGCGCTATTCTCATTGTTGTCATGGGCACTAGTCCCATGGTTATCAGTGCTATTCTCGTTGTTGGCATCGGCACTAGTCCCATTGGTATGTGCTATTCTCATTGTTGGCATCAGCACTAGTCCCATTGTTATCATCAGTGCTATTCTCATTGTTGTCAGGAGCACTAGTCTCATTGGTATCATCAGCGCTATTCTCATTGTTGTCATGGGCACTAGTCCCATGGTTATCAGTGCTATTCTCATTGTTGTCATGGGCACTAGTCCCATTGTTATCATCAGTGCTATTCTCATTGTTGGCATCGGCACTAGTCCCATTGTTATCAGTGCTATTCTCATTGTTGTCATGGGCACTAGTTCCATTGTTATCATCAGTGCTATTCTCATTGTTTGCATCGGCACTAGTCTCATTCTTATCATCAGTGCTATTCTCATTGTTGACATCGGCACTAGTCCCATTGTTATCATCAGTGCTATTCACATTGTTGGCATCGGCACTAGTCCCATTGGTATCATCATCGCTATTCTCATTGTTGTCATGGGCACTAGTCCCATTGGTATCATCAGCGCTATTCTCATTGTTGTCATGGGCACTAGTCCCATGGTTATCAGTGCTATTCTCATTGTTGGCATCGGCACTAGTCCCATTGGTATCATCAGTGCTATTCTCATTGTTGGCATCGGCACTAGTCCCATTGGTATCATCAGCGCTATTCTCATTGTTGTCATGGGCACTAGTCCCATTGGTATCATCAGTGCTATTCTCATTGTTGGCATCGGCACTAGTCCCATTGGTATCATCAGTGCTATTCTCATTGTTGGCATCGGCACTAGTCCCATTGGTATCATCAGCGCTATTCTCATTGTTGTCATGGGCACTAGTCCCATGGTTATCAGTGCTATTCTCATTGTTGGCATCGGCACTAGTCCCATTGGTATCATCAGTGCTATTCTCATTGTTGGCATCGGCACTAGTCCCATTGGTATCATCAGCGCTATTCTCATTGTTGTCATGGGCACTAGTCCCATTGGTATCATCAGTGCTATTCTCATTGTTGGCATCGGCACTAGTCCCATTCGTATCATCAGTGCTATTCTCATTGTTATCATCAGTGCTATTCTCATTGTTGGCATCGGCACTAGTCCCATTGGTATCATCAGCGCTATTCTCATTGTTGTCATGGGCACTAGTCCCATGGTTATCAGTGCTATTCTCATTGTTGGCATCGGCACTAGTCCCATTGGTATCATCAGTGCTATTCTCATTGCTGTCATGAGCGCTAGTCCTATGGTTATCAGTGCTATTCTCATTGCTGTCATGCGCACTAGTCCCATTGTTATCATCAGTGCTATTCTCATTGTTGGCATCGGCACTAGTCCCATTGGTATCATCAGTGCTATTCTCATTGTTGGCATCGGCACTAGTCCCATTGGTATCATCAGCGCTATTCTCATTGTTGTCATGGGCACTAGTCCCATTGGTATCATCAGTGCTATTCTCATTGTTGGCATCGGCACTAGTCCCATTGGTATCATCAGTGCTATTCTCATTGTTATCATCAGTGCTATTCTCATTGTTGGCATCGGCACTAGTCCCATTGGTATCATCAGCGCTATTCTCATTGTTGTCATGGGCACTAGTCCCATGGTTATCAGTGCTATTCTCATTGTTGGCATCGGCACTAGTCCCATTGGTATCATCAGTGCTATTCTCATTGTTATCATCAGTGTTATTCTCATTGTTGGCATCGGCACTAGTCCCATTGGTATCATCAGCGCTATTCTCATTGTTGTCATGGGCACTAGTCCCATGGTTATCAGTGCTATTCTCATTGTTGGCATCGGCACTAGTCCCATTGTTATCATCAGTGCTATTCTCATTGTAGGCATCGGCACTAGTCCCATTGTTATCATCAGTGCTATTCTCATTGTTGTCATGAGCGCTAGTCCTATGGTTATCAGTGCTATTCTCATTGCTGTCATGCGCACTAGTCCCATTGTTATCATCAGTGCTATTCTCATTGTTGGCATCGGCACTAGTCCCATTGTTATCAGTGCTATTCTCATTGTTGGCATCGGCACTAGTCCCATTGTTATCATCAGTGCTATTCTCATTGTTGGCATCGGCACTAGTCCCATTGTTACCATCAGTGCTATTCTCATTGTTATCATCAGTGCTATTCTCATTGTTGGCATCGGCACTAGTTCCATTGTTATCATCAGTGCTATTCTCATTGTTCGCATCAGCACTAGTCCCATTGTTATCATCAGTGCTATTCTCATTGTTGGCATGGGCACTAGTCCCATTGTTATCAGTGCTATCCTCATATTTGTCAGGAGCACTAGTCCCATTGGTATCATCAGCGCTATTCTCATTGTTGTCATGGGCACTAGTCCCATGGTTATCGGTGCTATTCTCATTGTTGTCATGGCACTAGTCCCATTGTTATCATCAGTGCTATTCTCATTGTTGTCATGGGCACTAGTCCCATTGTTATCAATGCTATTCTCATTGTTGGCATGGGCACTAGTCCCATTGTTATCATCAGTGCTATTCTCATTGTTGGCATCGGCACTAGTCCCATTGGTTTCATCAGCGCTATTCTCATTGTTGGCATCCGCACTAGTCCCATTGTTATCATCAGTGCTATTCTCATTGTTGGCATCGGCACTAGTCCCATTGGTATCATCAGCGCTATTCTCATTGTTGTCAGGAGCACTAGTCCCATTGGTATCATCAGCGCTATTCTCATTGTTGTCATGGGCACTAGTCCCATGGTTATCAGTGCTATTCTCATTGTTGTCATGGGCACTAGTCCCATTGTTATCATCAGTGCTATTCTCATTGTTGTCATGGGCACTAGTCCCATTGTTATCATCAGTGCTATTCTCATTGTTGGCATCGGCACTAGTCCCATTGTTATCATCAGTGTTATTCTCATTGTTGTCATGGGCACTAGTTCCATTGTTATCATCAGTGCTATTCTCATTGTTTGCGTCGGCACTAGTCCCATTCTGATCATCAGTGCTATTCTCATTGTTGGCATCAGCACTAGTCCCATTGTTATCATCAGTGCTATTCTCATTGTTGGCATCAGCACTAGTCCCATTGGTATCATCAGCGCTATTCTCATTGTTGTCATGGGCACTAGTCCCATGGTTATCAGTGCTATTCTCATTGTTGGCATCGGCACTAGTCCCATTGGGATCATCAGAGCTATTCTCATTGTTGGCATCGGCACTAGTCCCATTGGTATCATCAGCGCTATTCTCATTGTTGGCATCGGCACTAGTCCCATGGTTATCAGTGCTATTCTCATTATTGGCATCGGCACTAGTCCCATTGTTATCATCAGTGCTATTCTCATTGTTGGCATGGGCACTAGTCCCATTGTTATCATCAGTGCTATTCTCATTGTTGGCGTCGGCACTAGTCCCATTCTTATCATCAGTGCTATTCTCATTGTTGGCATCGGCACTAGTTCCATTGTTATCATCAGTGCTATTCTCATTGTTGGCATCGGCACTAGTCCCATTGGTATCATCGCTATTCTCATTGTTGTCATGGGCACTAGTCCCATTGGTATCATCAGCGCTATTCTCATTGTTGTCATGTGCACTAGTCCCATGGTTATCAGTGCTATTCTCAGTGTTGGCATCGGCACTAGTCCCATTGGTATGTGCTATTCTCATTGTTGGCATCGGCACTAGTCCCATTGGTATCATCAGTGCTATTCTCATTGTTGGCATCGGCACTAGTCCCATTGGTATCATCAGCGCTATTCTCATTGTTGTCATGGGCACTAGTCCCATTGTTATCATCAGTGCTATTCTCATTGTTGGCATCGGCACTAGTCCCATTGTTATCATCAGTGCTATTCTCATTGTTGTCATGGGCACTAGTTCCATTGTTATCATCAGTGCTATTCTCATTGTTTGCGTCGGCACTAGTCCCATTCTTATCATCAGTGCTATTCTCATTGTTGGCATCGGCACTAGTCCCATTGTTATCATCAGTGCTATTCTCATTGTTGGCATCGGCACTAGTCCCATTGGTATCATCATCGCTATTCTCATTGTTGTCATGGGCACTAGTCCCATAGGTATCATCAGCGCTATTCTCATTGTTGTCATGGGCACTAGTCCCATGGTTATCAGTGCTATTCTCATTGTTGGCATCGGCACTATTCCCATTGGTATCATCAGTGCTATTCTCATTGTTGGCATCGGCACTAGTCCCATTGTTATCATCAGTGCTATTCTCATTTTTGGCATCGCACTAGTCCCATTGGTATCATCAGCGCTATTCTCATTGTTGTCAGGAGCACTAGTCCCATTGGTATTGTCAGCGCTATTCTCATTGTTGTCTTGGGCACTAGTCCCATGGTTATCAGTGCTATTCTCATTGTTGTCATGGGCACTAGTCCCATTGTTATCTTCAGTGCTATTCTCATTGTTGGCATCGGCACTAGTCCCATTGTTATCATCAGTGCTATTCTCATTGTTGGCATCGGCACTAGTCCCATTGTTATCATCAGTGCTATTCTCATTGTTGTCATAGGCACTAGTTCCATTGTTATCATCAGTGCTATTCTCATTGTTTGCGTCCACACTAGTCCCATTCTTATCATCAGTGCTATTCTCATTGTTGGCATCGGCACTAGTCCCATTGTTATCATCAGTGCTATTCTCATTGTTGGCATCGGCACTAGTCCCATTGGTATCATCATCGCTATTCTCATTGTTGTCATGGGCACTAGTCCCATTGGTATCATCAGCGCTATTCTCATTGTTGTCATGGGCACTAGTCCCATGGTTATCAGTGCTATTCTCGTTGTTGGCATCGGCACTAGTCCCATTGGTATGTGCTATTCTCATTGTTGGCATCGGCACTAGTCCCATTGTTATCATCAGTGCTATTCTCATTGTTGTCAGGAGCACTAGTCTCATTGGTATCATCAGCGCTATTCTCATTGTTGTCATGGGCACTAGTCCCATGGTTATCAGTGCTATTCTCATTGTTGTCATGGGCACTAGTCCCATTGTTATCATCAGTGCTATTCTCATTGTTGGCATCGGCACTAGTCCCATTGTTATCAGTGCTATTCTCATTGTTGTCATGGGCACTAGTTCCATTGTTATCATCAGTGCTATTCTCATTGTTTGCATCGGCACTAGTCTCATTCTTATCATCAGTGCTATTCTCATTGTTGACATCGGCACTAGTCCCATTGTTATCATCAGTGCTATTCACATTGTTGGCATCGGCACTAGTCCCATTGGTATCATCATCGCTATTCTCATTGTTGTCATGGGCACTAGTCCCATTGGTATCATCAGCGCTATTCTCATTGTTGTCATGGGCACTAGTCCCATGGTTATCAGTGCTATTCTCATTGTTGGCATCGGCACTAGTCCCATTGGTATCATCAGTGCTATTCTCATTGTTGGCATCGGCACTAGTCCCATTGGTATCATCAGCGCTATTCTCATTGTTGTCATGGGCACTAGTCCCATTGGTATCATCAGTGCTATTCTCATTGTTGGCGTCGGCACTAGTCCCATTGGTATCATCAGTGCTATTCTCATTGTTGGCATCGGCACTAGTCCCATTGGTATCATCAGCGCTATTCTCATTGTTGTCATGGGCACTAGTCCCATGGTTATCAGTGCTATTCTCATTGTTGGCATCGGCACTAGTCCCATTGGTATCATCAGTGCTATTCTCATTGTTGGCATCGGCACTAGTCCCATTGGTATCATCAGCGCTATTCTCATTGTTGTCATGGGCACTAGTCCCATTGGTATCATCAGTGCTATTCTCATTGTTGGCATCGGCACTAGTCCCATTCGTATCATCAGTGCTATTCTCATTGTTATCATCAGTGCTATTCTCATTGTTGGCATCGGCACTAGTCCCATTGGTATCATCAGCGCTATTCTCATTGTTGTCATGGGCACTAGTCCCATGGTTATCAGTGCTATTCTCATTGTTGGCATCGGCACTAGTCCCATTGGTATCATCAGTGCTATTCTCATTGCTGTCATGAGCGCTAGTCCTATGGTTATCAGTGCTATTCTCATTGCTGTCATGCGCACTAGTCCCATTGTTATCATCAGTGCTATTCTCATTGTTGGCATCGGCACTAGTCCCATTGGTATCATCAGTGCTATTCTCATTGTTGGCATCGGCACTAGTCCCATTGGTATCATCAGTGCTATTCTCATTGTTGGCATCGGCACTAGTCCCATTGGTATCATCAGTGCTATTCTCATTGTTATCATCAGTGCTATTCTCATTGTTGGCATCGGCACTAGTCCCATTGGTATCATCAGCGCTATTCTCATTGTTGTCATGGGCACTAGTCCCATGGTTATCAGTGCTATTCTCATTGTTGGCATCGGCACTAGTCCCATTGGTATCATCAGTGCTATTCTCATTGTTATCATCAGTGTTATTCTCATTGTTGGCATCGGCACTAGTCCCATTGGTATCATCAGCGCTATTCTCATTGTTGTCATGGGCACTAGTCCCATGGTTATCAGTGCTATTCTCATTGTTGGCATCGGCACTAGTCCCATTGTTATCTTCAGTGCTATTCTCATTGTTGGCATCGGCACTAGTCCCATTGTTATCATCAGTGCTATTCTCATTGTTGGCATCGGCACTAGTCCCATTGTTATCATCAGTGCTATTCTCATTGTTGTCATAGGCACTAGTTCCATTGTTATCATCAGTGCTATTCTCATTGTTTGCGTCCACACTAGTCCCATTCTTATCATCAGTGCTATTCTCATTGTTGGCATCGGCACTAGTCCCATTGTTATCATCAGTGCTATTCTCATTGTTGGCATCGGCACTAGTCCCATTGGTATCATCATCGCTATTCTCATTGTTGTCATGGGCACTAGTCCCATTGGTATCATCAGCGCTATTCTCATTGTTGTCATGGGCACTAGTCCCATGGTTATCAGTGCTATTCTCGTTGTTGGCATCGGCACTAGTCCCATTGGTATGTGCTATTCTCATTGTTGGCATCGGCACTAGTCCCATTGTTATCATCAGTGCTATTCTCATTGTTGTCAGGAGCACTAGTCTCATTGGTATCATCAGCGCTATTCTCATTGTTGTCATGGGCACTAGTCCCATGGTTATCAGTGCTATTCTCATTGTTGTCATGGGCACTAGTCCCATTGTTATCATCAGTGCTATTCTCATTGTTGGCATCGGCACTAGTCCCATTGTTATCAGTGCTATTCTCATTGTTGTCATGGGCACTAGTTCCATTGTTATCATCAGTGCTATTCTCATTGTTTGCATCGGCACTAGTCTCATTCTTATCATCAGTGCTATTCTCATTGTTGACATCAGCACTAGTCCCATTGTTATCATCAGTGCTATTCACATTGTTGGCATCGGCACTAGTCCCATTGGTATCATCATCGCTATTCTCATTGTTGTCATGGGCACTAGTCCCATTGGTATCATCAGCGCTATTCTCATTGTTGTCATGGGCACTAGTCCCATGGTTATCAGTGCTATTCTCATTGTTGGCATCGGCACTAGTCCCATTGGTATCATCAGTGCTATTCTCATTGTTGGCATCGGCACTAGTCCCATTGGTATCATCAGCGCTATTCTCATTGTTGTCATGGGCACTAGTCCCATTGGTATCATCAGTGCTATTCTCATTGTTGGCGTCGGCACTAGTCCCATTGGTATCATCAGTGCTATTCTCATTGTTGGCATCGGCACTAGTCCCATTGGTATCATCAGCGCTATTCTCATTGTTGTCATGGGCACTAGTCCCATGGTTATCAGTGCTATTCTCATTGTTGGCATCGGCACTAGTCCCATTGGTATCATCAGTGCTATTCTCATTGTTGGCATCGGCACTAGTCCCATTGGTATCATCAGCGCTATTCTCATTGTTGTCATGGGCACTAGTCCCATTGGTATCATCAGTGCTATTCTCATTGTTGGCATCGGCACTAGTCCCATTCGTATCATCAGTGCTATTCTCATTGTTATCATCAGTGCTATTCTCATTGTTGGCATCGGCACTAGTCCCATTGGTATCATCAGCGCTATTCTCATTGTTGTCATGGGCACTAGTCCCATGGTTATCAGTGCTATTCTCATTGTTGGCATCGGCACTAGTCCCATTGGTATCATCAGTGCTATTCTCATTGCTGTCATGAGCGCTAGTCCTATGGTTATCAGTGCTATTCTCATTGCTGTCATGCGCACTAGTCCCATTGTTATCATCAGTGCTATTCTCATTGTTGGCATCGGCACTAGTCCCATTGGTATCATCAGTGCTATTCTCATTGTTGGCATCGGCACTAGTCCCATTGGTATCATCAGTGCTATTCTCATTGTTGGCATCGGCACTAGTCCCATTGGTATCATCAGTGCTATTCTCATTGTTATCATCAGTGCTATTCTCATTGTTGGCATCGGCACTAGTCCCATTGGTATCATCAGCGCTATTCTCATTGTTGTCATGGGCACTAGTCCCATGGTTATCAGTGCTATTCTCATTGTTGGCATCGGCACTAGTCCCATTGGTATCATCAGTGCTATTCTCATTGTTATCATCAGTGTTATTCTCATTGTTGGCATCGGCACTAGTCCCATTGGTATCATCAGCGCTATTCTCATTGTTGTCATGGGCACTAGTCCCATGGTTATCAGTGCTATTCTCATTGTTGGCATCGGCACTAGTCCCATTGTTATCATCAGTGCTATTCTCATTGTAGGCATCGGCACTAGTCCCATTGTTATCATCAGTGCTATTCTCATTGTTGTCATGAGCGCTAGTCCTATGGTTATCAGTGCTATTCTCATTGCTGTCATGCGCACTAGTCCCATTGTTATCATCAGTGCTATTCTCATTGTTGGCATCGGCACTAGTCCCATTGTTATCAGTGCTATTCTCATTGTTGGCATCGGCACTAGTCCCATTGTTATCATCAGTGCTATTCTCATTGTTGGCATCGGCACTAGTCCCATTGTTACCATCAGTGCTATTCTCATTGTTATCATCAGTGCTATTCTCATTGTTGGCATCGGCACTAGTTCCATTGTTATCATCAGTGCTATTCTCATTGTTCGCATCAGCACTAGTCCCATTGTTATCATCAGTGCTATTCTCATTGTTGGCATGGGCACTAGTCCCATTGTTATCAGTGCTCTCCTCATATTTGTCAGGAGCACTAGTCCCATTGGTATCATCAGCGCTATTCTCATTGTTGTCATGGGCACTAGTCCCATGGTTATCAGTGCTATTCTCATTGTTGTCATGGCACTAGTCCCATTGTTATCATCAGTGCTATTCTCATTGTTGTCATGGGCACTAGTCCCATTGTTATCAATGCTATTCTCATTGTTGGCATGGGCACTAGTCCCATTGTTATCATCAGTGCTATTCTCATTGTTGGCATCGGCACTAGTCCCATTGTTATCAATGCTATTCTCATTGTTGGCATGGGCACTAGTCCCATTGTTATCATCAGTGCTATTCTCATTGTTGGCATCGGCACTAGTCCCATTGGTATCATCAGCGCTATTCTCATTGTTGTCAGGAGCACTAGTCCCATTGGTATCATCAGCGCTATTCTCATTGTTGTCATGGGCACTAGTCCCATGGTTATCAGTGCTATTCTCATTGTTGTCATGGGCACTAGTCCCATTGTTATCATCAGTGCTATTCTCATTGTTGTCATGGGCACTAGTCCCATTGTTATCATCAGTGCTATTCTCATTGTTGGCATCGGCACTAGTCCCATTGTTATCATCAGTGTTATTCTCATTGTTGTCATGGGCACTAGTTCCATTGTTATCATCAGTGCTATTCTCATTGTTTGCGTCGGCACTAGTCCCATTCTGATCATCAGTGCTATTCTCATTGTTGGCATCAGCACTAGTCCCATTGTTATCATCAGTGCTATTCTCATTGTTGGCATCAGCACTAGTCCCATTGGTATTATCAGCGCTATTCTCATTGTTGTCATGGGCACTAGTCCCATGGTTATCAGTGCTATTCTCATTGTTGGCATCGGCACTAGTCCCATTGGGATCATCAGAGCTATTCTCATTGTTGGCATCGGCACTAGTCCCATTGGTATCATCAGCGCTATTCTCATTGTTGGCATCGGCACTAGTCCCATGGTTATCAGTGCTATTCTCATTATTGGCATCGGCACTAGTCCCATTGTTATCATCAGTGCTATTCTCATTGTTGGCATGGGCACTAGTCCCATTGTTATCATCAGTGCTATTCTCATTGTTGGCGTCGGCACTAGTCCCATTCTTATCATCAGTGCTATTCTCATTGTTGGCATCGGCACTAGTTCCATTCTTATCATCAGTGCTATTCTCATTGTTGGCATCGGCACTAGTTCCATTGTTATCATCAGTGCTATTCTCATTGTTGGCATCAGCACTAGTCCCATTGTTATCATCAGTGCTATTCTCATTGTTGGCATCAGCACTAGTCCCATTGGTATCATCAGCGCTATTCTCATTGTTGTCATGGGCACTAGTCCCATGGTTATCAGTGCTATTCTCATTGTTGTCATGGCACTAGTCCCA